>VDFB02349579.1:40892-181728 GCA_007258455.2 Sequoia sempervirens | reverse complement strand
TGTACTTTCTTGGAATATTGTACTTTGTGAATTATTGTAATGGAATGGAAATCCTATTGTATGATGTTATAGCATCTTTGTTCATATATTCTCAATAAAGAAAGGAAAAAAATTCATTGCAATGGTTTATTACATAGTTTATTTTTAAGTTCACACAGTGAAAACTTAGGAAAATTTACTTCAGTGAACTAAATTGGCATATTACATGGTACCTATGAAATGAATTCCCCCCAAACCCACAACAAACATAGGCTACTAAAATCAAAAATACCAATTCAAAAATCAAAAAATAAAACCTAATGACTACCCCACATAAATAAAGGCTCAAACCTTATAACATAATCCTTAAGTGTTATACCTATATGGGTCATACTACCCAATATCCTACTTCAATTTTGGGAGTTCAAGTTTTAAATATATTGGCAATGCTCTTAGTCACTTTTTACAAGAGGATGTAGCATCATCAAACTTTGGCCATACTAACTCCTACATGTTGTTTGGACATAGACACTTCTAAGGGGTTTCCTATGGATATTGCCCTACTTGCTAAAGGGACATACTATGGATTCAAACACTCAACTATGAGGGTCTTCCCTTTCACTATAGGAGATGCTTAACTATTGAAAATCTTGATTCATGGTAACCTCATTCTTGCCACAAGAAGGGTGAGGTGACTTCCCATAGGGGAATACCCTTCATGATCATTTAACTAAAAATGATTTTGATACTAAAATTTCTTTGGTGGTCCCTTCCCCTAGCTTTTTCAAAACTTTAGAGATTTCTCCTGATGGGTCATCTTCTCACGGCCTAGTATTGATGTGTGTGCAAGAAGTTGAGTCCACTTTTTGGCCATAAAGTGTAAGTGTTTTCTTTGATTTTCAAAATTTGTCTCATTTGACCTAAAATTTTAAAGCACTTAAAAGAATGAATCTTAAAAGAAGTCGGTAGTATGAAATGTAGTACTTTGGGTCTAGTTTCTAAATATGTAATTTATTTAATACCCAGATGATACAAATTGATTTTTAATAGGCATGTCTAAAAGTCATTGTTTAAAAGTCACTTTTTTTTACCATACCATGCATGTGTACGTCATCTATATTTTGACCTAAATAATTGCTTTTTTCTTAATCCTTTTGGGAAAAGATCTGTAACAAATAAAGAATGTTGATGTATTTTTGTATTTTTTTATTATTTTTTTATTGGCCATAATTGATGTTTTGAAAATTCTTCATGTACGTCATACATAAGATTTTTATCATTTTTTTTATTTTTTTTCAAATTTAAAATAGTTGTCTAAAAAATGTGCACATATAATTTATTTTTCAAAAAAATATTTTAATAAAAATTAAAATACTAAAAATACCTGATATTTTAAGTTTATGCACCAGTTTCATAAAATATTATTTGAAAAAATTTAAAAAAAAATCCAATTGTAAAAAAAAATACATATTTGGAATCTACACAATCTTTTCTATAATGGGATTTAATTTTGTCAAAAAAAATTGCAAAAAACATCTTCAAACATATGTCCAAAGTCACTCTTTT
Organism: Sequoia sempervirens; assembly: GCA_007258455.2. Taxonomy (NCBI): domain Eukaryota; kingdom Viridiplantae; phylum Streptophyta; class Pinopsida; order Cupressales; family Cupressaceae; genus Sequoia; species Sequoia sempervirens. Next base: position 180,183 of record VDFB02349579.1, on the reverse strand, counting down.
CTAGTGGCACTGACATGACCTTCAAGTTGCAAGTCAAAGCAAGTCCAAAGCTAAAGTTCAAATCCCCAAGCCTTTTTCTTGACTTGAAACCCATAGTAAAAATCAAGTTGAAAATTGAAATTTTTAGAAATAGGATCTCATTTGTTTGTTTTTTTAATTTTAAACCTTTATGAAATGGGATCCCCGTTTCTAAAAAATGGGATTATGTTTCTAAAAACTGAGATCTCATTTTTGGCTCATGGTCCCGAAGCAAAATGGGATCCCATTTGCTAAATTACTGGATCCCATTTTTTTCCCAATTATAGGATTTTGGCTAAGTCTAAAACTTCCACAAGAAATAGACTCGTCTTCTTGCTTTGCTTAATTGGCCACTTCACCTTTGGACCTCCTATTTTGAGTGTTGAGTCTACTGATCCCACTCTATTGGAGGTTTTGGAGCAATATTTAGCTCCTCTTTTTGTGTCTATGAGGACTTGGCTTGGGTATTTGGTGGAGGCTATCCCTCCCCTCTCCCCCTATTTAGAGTCTTTGAAGGATGATGTCTCATGAAATATTATTCAAAGAAGGAATAAAGGTCTTCCTAAACATACATGTGTTTTCCATACTCAATTCAAGGGTGTTTAAAATGCTAAGATGAGGCTCGAGGTTATGTAGGTGGCCATCTAGACCTATTTTGTTGGGATCCTATGTTGCAACATCATTGTACAAGGTTTATGGTCACTTCAAAATTGTCTTTGTGTCGGCAACTTGGTTGCAACAATGTAAAATTTTTAGGTCCTTTCAAAACCTACTCATCTATGGTTTTGTTGTGCGTCAATTGTGCTTTACTGATATTTCACCTATTGTTTGGGTTTTCATACTCCCTTCAAAACCTATTGTTTTACCCCATCTAATTAAAAATTAAAGACTTAACCAAAATAATTGAATAAAATTAAACATAATATTTTAGACCCAAGGTTAGAAAATCAACTCAACAAAGTGATAAATTCTTCAAGGAGAAATTCAATGATTGAAATCATGAACTAATCAAAGTCAATTCAAACAAAAGGAGTTTCTACCAGATCAACAACTGTAATGTCCCATCTTTTATGGTAAAAGAATAATATTATTTAATTTTAAAAAAATTAAAATATCAAAAAGGATATTAAATAATTATTTATTATTACTTAAAAATATTTAAAAGGTAATAATCAAATAATTAATAAATGTGATAACTGCTCAAACCGAATGGATGATTATTATTTTTTTCTCAATTTGAGGGTTTCTCAAATTGGATTTCCGGATGGATGCCCCAAAAAACCATTTTCCACAATGAAACTATCTGCCCTAGATGGTCTCGAAGAATCGATCAGATTCTTCAACTGAACTACAATGAGGTTTGAAATTGCAGAAGTTTAGTTTCCGGATTAATCGATATATGTATTAAGAAAGTTTGTCTTATTGTTGACTAATCATATTTTATATACCTGTTCGAGTAATCAATGCTCTGATATTCAGGAGGGACGAGGCATTATTCATTCAGAAATATTTATTATACATAATCACTCATTTGTTGTTCGATTACCCTGCATTTTGGGCTGAAGATGGTAAATCGAAGCTTTCCTTTATTCAGGCGCCGCCATATGGGAGGATAATGGGTTTATATTGTCAGCTGTAGAGGTTTGTCATATTCACATTATTATACAAATATAGCCGCCACCTTAGGGTTCGTTATTATTCAGAATATGAGTTTGCACTGCACATACATTCGATGATGATAAATTTGCTATCGGCAAAGAGCCAAGGCCGATGTGGCCATATTTCTGACCCAGTAATGGCGGAAGAACATTCTGGGCTATGATATCGGGCCATTCTTCCTTATCGTTATTCTGGGAGTAAAAGACAAACCGAAACCGCGCCACTATTAAGGATTACACTTCTCCTATCGATCTGTATAAAGGCTGATGTGGGACGCACATCAGAAGTCAGGAGGAGTTTTTTGCCATATAAAATATCAATTGTTAGATGGGAGCCGCAGCTAATCTTTGAGCAGTACAGATTTTCACTTATTCATGGGCTACATCTCTGAATGGAGTCGAGCCTTATCATCAGCGAAGGATTATATTAAATGCTATTATATTTTCTGAAGGATCGAGACTCCTGCACAGGTCAGAATGCTATCTGTAATTTATCTGTGCATTGTTTGTGATAATGATTGATTATAATATATGCACTGAGTAATTCCTTCATAAATTGCAAAAGCCAATACCCATTTCAGAACTCTAGTATTTAATGCAACTACATAGCAATTTGAACATCAGTTATATATGTTACTGTTGTTTCCTGTTATGAGATTCTGTGAAGTGATAAGGAAAATACAAACGCTGATGCTTTAATATTAGTGAGTCAATTATATGGAAATCTATTGTATAGAAAATAGACAAATCAGTCTGAAAGTGAACTGTTTCAAAATTCTCGCATCTGTCAAACAGTGAAAACAATCATAAAACTCAATCAATCTGGGTGAGGGTTCTTTCATCAACAATGGAGGGTGATTCTTCATCTCCCTCATCAAGTTTCAGAGCTCCTCTTAGGCACCAAAGGCAACTAAGTTCAAAGTGTGATTTGGAGGAGATGATGGAAATGGGGGAGCAGAGAAGAACCCATCCAAAAATGGAGAAAATGGTAAGGGCCCTATATTTAATGGAACTCTTTGAGTTTATCCTAATAATGATATGATTGAGGTTGTTAGGAAGGAAGAAAATAGACTTAAGAATGTTGTTTATTTCCTTACTTGTCTGGATAAAGAGAGCCTCCCTTCTTGAAATTTGTTTGATGATTGGTTAGTTAATGTGTAGGTGTAGAATCTTGCATCTTATGTTACATTTTGAAGAATGATTCACAAAGGCTTACATCAATGTTTAGAGAAGTTGCTTGGTCCCTAGAAGCATCTTTGGAAGAAGTATTTTTTTCATACCCAAATAGGTTGTTAAAAACATGCCTCCCCAAACGTGCCCTTTCTAATGTAGTTATTGAACCACATAGGAAAGGTCCTACATGTGGAGGAGACCAAAATTATTCTACCACATACGAAGGCAAGAATTTTAATTCTTGTGAATACTAAGATTCAAATCCTGAATTCAAATTGGGAAAAAGTGTATTTGTGTAAAATTGAATTCTTGGGAGGCCTTAATTTATGCTATATGTGAAAGAGGGATGGCCACATAAAAAAGCTTTCCTTCTAAATTTTAATTTTAGGGGAAAATATTAATTCTACTTGCAATAATAAAGTGGCTAATGTGTTTGAAAATAATGAAGAATTGATCAATTTGACATAGAGATGTTGAATATTATTAAAAATAATGAAGAATTATCTAATTCAATAGATTCGATTAATAAGGATATTGTAAAGTTAAAATATGAAAAGAATAAAGAAAAAATTAATAATCTAAGCAATAAAAAACTAAATATTAATTTAGAACAAAATGAAAAATGGAAGGAGTAAATTTTGAAAGAAGTTAAAAGAAAAAAATTAGAACTAATAAAAAATTGAAAGAAGTTAAGGCCTCATAACCCCCTCATGCTAAGAGTACAAGAGAACCTAAGAATGAGATTGGATGTAAGATTGGGTCAAAGGAAAACAATGAAAATGTCTTGAATATAAAAAAATCCCTATTTCAAAATGAAGTTGTGGAAGTGAACCTTGAAAAGGTAGAAAACAAAAAATAGGAGAAAAAGAAGAGAAAAGAAATAAGCAATTATGAAAGTGTCTAGAAAGTTGGGAAGAAAAGGGGAGGAGAAATTTTTAAAATGCTTTGACAAGTTATATAAGAACCAAAAATCCACTGCTCAACCCCCCCTCCCCGCGCCCTACCCCTACCCCTGCCCCTAATAAGAAATATGAAAATTAATTGTATTAGTTGGAGCATTAGAGGTTTGGAGTCCCCTAATAGGAAGTATATATTAAGATATTTTTGTAATAATAAAAAACCTTGATTTTCTATTTCTACAAGAAACAAAATCCATTGGGTTTCAACTTGAAAATGTTTTAGTACTTGTTTGGAATAATTATATATATTTTTTACATCAACTTGAAAATGCTTTAAGAGCTATTGAAATGGATTACCACTTCTCTCCTTAAGATTTCATGGATATTTGAAGGCTATTTTAATATGATTGAACAAAATAAGATAAATCAAGAGGGCTTCCTTGACCTAGAAAGATGATGAAAGATATTTTTAGTTAAGGATTAAGAAAATTCTAAAATTATTTGATCCTTTAGAAGGGAATAAAATTTTAGTGCCCCGAAACAATACAGAGAACCTATGATGGTGCTCCCATGCCGTATGGCCGAAGCTAGAGGCCTCGCCCTAGCTCATTTTTCTCGACCGCGAGCCGTACCGCGGGGGGTCTCGTCGTCTGTGTGGGTGCCTTTTTGGTCGCTGTTTGGACTTGTTGCGGGCTTCGGGGTGGGATGTGGTGCCTTGGGCGGTGCTGTCTGCTGTGGGCGGGGCATTTTCTGCCGAGAGTGGTGTGGTTTGGTTCTGGGGGCTGCGGTGGGGTGGGTTGGGTGTCTCTTGGCGCCCGCCTTGGATCGGCTTGGTCTGTGGGTTTGGGTTTTGGGTGCCGAGGGGTGTTTGTGCCGGGGGTGTTGGTTTTCGTGGTGGTGTAGGGTGGTGCTGTGGGGGTTTTTTCTTGTGTGTTGTTCCTTGTTGGTGGGGGTGTGTGGGGTGCTCGCCTTGGTGTGGGGTTTTTTGTCCCTAAGTCTGTTTGGGGGTTTGGTTGAGTTGCGTTGTTTCTGATATTTTCTTCAATGGAGAATGGGGAGCAGTCGGGGTTTGGAGCCAAGTTGAATTTTTGAAATGCTTTTGGCTCGAAACCCTTGCCGCTTGGGTCACGCCTTTACGATAATAATTTATTTTCTCAGAACTTGGAAAAGAATGAGACGGGACCGACAGGAGGGTTTCGGTTTCCAAATATTAACGGTTTCCTAGAAAGGTGCAAGGAGAGGCCGAATGTTGTGATCCTGATGGAGATGCTCGCGGAAAATATTGAGTACTACTCCCATCATTCGTTGTATTGTAAATTTTTGGGATTGAAGATTTTGCTGCAATTTTTGGAGGCCTGGGCCCAGAGAACTTGGCTGCCGGAGGGAGAGATGGAGATTAAGCTCCTAGCAAATAACTATTTTATGGTTTCATTTGATTGCATGGTAGATAGGATCAAGGTTTTTGAAGGAGGTCCTTATTTTTACAATCAAGTGGGCCTATTTATCAAGCCGTGGCATGTGGGCTTCAATCCGGCCGAGGAGATTCCTAGTCGGGTTCCAGTCTGGGTTCAACTTCCGAGGCTCCCGGTCGAGTGCTGGCAGGATGATGTTTTGCATTTACTAGCTTCTTTGCTGGGTAAACCTGTGGGTTCTTCACAGCAGACACAGTTCAAAAAGGTTATGAAATTTGCCCAGTTTTGTGTGGAAATTGATTTAAGTAAACCTTTTCCAGACTCTTTAGAGGTGTGTGTAGGTTCTTACTCATGGGTTCAACAGCTTGACTATGAGACCTTACCTTTTAGATGTCATTTGTGTCATGAGTATGGTCACTTACAGCGTAGATGCCCAAGGGCTAAGCCTTTGGAGACTAACTCTTCTCAGCCTCCCGACAATCCGCCTAGGGTGGATAAGGGAAAGGGTCCTATTCAGGGTGGTGGTATTGGGGAGGATGGCTATATTGCTGTCAGATATCAGAATAGAAATAAGGGGCAAAAAAGGACTATAAAAGAGAGGCAAGAGGAAGATACTTTTAATAGATTTGAGGTTTTGGAGGGTCTTAACCAGCAGGAAGTAAATTCTGGTTTGGTTGATTTGGATAATGGTATTTTGGGTTTTGATCAGTTGCAGCATACGATTGAGTTGGAGCAAGCTTCCCAATAGGCGGTGGGTTTGGACTTACAGGGAACTGAGCTAGATGGGGGAGACTATGGACAAGACAGGATCTGCCCCATGGTCTCATCTGCTCTACAGGAGGATGGAACCTTGCATTTGGAATCAGATCTACAAATGGAGGCTCAGAAGGTATCAAGAGGAGTAGTGGTGAAGGATAGTGAGGCTTTGTCTCATCCTGTGCGAAGGTCAGGTTCGGAGGGGGGAAAAATAATAAGCCGTCTCCTCATTTGGGCATCTTGCAAAAAGATCTTAAGAAAGGAGGGGCAGAAAAAGTTGCTAAGTTGGGTAGGAAAAAGGATTTGGAGAAGATTAAATTGATAGGGGAAAATTTGGTGGAGTCAGGGTCAGTCAAGACTTTGGATTCTCACTTCTCAAGCCCTTTGAAATGATTGTTCTATCATGGAATGTTAGGGGCTTGAACAGTGGCCCTAGACAAAAAGTTGTTCGAAATTTGGTTAGATGTCAGTCTCCTGATATTCTTTTTTTGTAGGAGACCAAGCTTTTTGTGGATGGTATGATGGGTATAATGCCCAAGCTGTGGAGGGACAGTGAATGCCAATGCATTGGTGCTCAGGGGTCCTCTGGAGGGGTGGCTTGCTTATGGAACCCTCAAAAAATTTTTCCCTAAGTGGTGGATGTCCTTCAAGTCCTCTATCTCTTTGGTGGCCTCTTGTTATGATTCGGGGGAGTCAGTGCTTTTTTCCAACATTTATGCGCCTGTGGATATGCAGGGCAAGCATCTGTTGTGGTCGAATATTCGTTATGTACGAAGTATGGATCCTTACCTTCCGTGGATTATTGGGGGTGATTTCAATGCTATCACAGAGATTGCTGAGAAGCAGGGAGGTACCTTAAGATTGGAAGCCTCAACTGTCCTATTCCAGGAAAATATTTTGTTTTGAATCTTGTAGATATCAAGCCTGGCAATGGTTTGTTTACTTGGAACAATCGGAGGACTGGTGAAAACTGCATCGCTGAGCGGCTGGACCGGTTTATGGTTTCTTGCTTTTGGGTGGGTGATAGGTGGTCCTCTAGCTTAGAGATTCTGGACTGGAGGGGCTCAGACCATTGGCCTATAAAGCTTTCTGTCATCTCGGCTGGCCAGCCCTACAAGCCCTCCTTCAAATTCCAGCTTATGTGGTTATGGGATCCTGATCTCCATGATTATGTGGCTCATTGGTGGAGGGAGGGTAGATCACCCTTTGGTAGGGCAATGTATATTTTTACTAAGCTGCTTCAATTTGTCAAGTACAACCTTAACCGTTGGAATAAGCAATGTTTTGGGAATGTCTTTAAAGCTAAGGTTGATGCACAAGCTAAGTTGGATGGTATTACTAGGGCGATGAGGGAGAATGGGGTGACTGAGCCTTTGATGCAAGAGGAATCTAGGGCTTTGAAGGTTTTGGAGGAATGGGAATTGCGGGAGGAGATCTTTTGGAAACAAAAATCCCGGATTGATTGGCTTCGAGAAGGGGATAAAAATTTTTCTTTCTTCTTTAATTTGGTAAAGGCGCGGAGGCATGGTAATTCTATTCCTGTGTTGATCACGGACAGGGAGAGACTCTGAACTCCTTTCAGAGTATTTTTGATGAGGCTGTTCATTATTTTTCTTCCTTGTTTATGGAGGATTGGTAGGGGAGTTCGGCGAAGGAAGCTCAGGTCCTCTCGTGCATCCCCCAACTGGTGTCTCAGGAGATGAGGGAGGATCTAATGGGTGAGATCACTTTAGAAGATTTGGAGGGGACGGTGTTCCAGATGAAGAAAGGAAAAGCCCCTGCCCTGATGGTTTCCTGGTTGAATTTTTCAAAGAGTTTTGGGAGATCATCAAACTTGATTTATTAGAGGTGGTCAAAGAGTCGCAACGGAATAAGAAAATGTTAAAGGCCATGAATTCCACCTTTTTGGTGATTATTCCCAAGTGTGAGGGGGCGGATAGGCTGAGTCGTTTTAGGCCTATTTCCCTTTGCAATGTGGTGTATAAGATTATTTCAAAGCTAATTGCTAATAGGTTGAAGAAGTGGTTGCAATCACTCATTTCTGAGGAGCAAAGTGGTTTTATGGAGGGTAGAAAAATTCTGGATAGTATTGTTATAGCCACGGAGACCATCCATTCTATGGCCATTTCTAGAGAAAAGGCTATGTTTATCAAGTTGGATATGGCAAAGGCATATGATAGGGTCCGATGGTATTTTCTTTAGAAGGTCCTGGCCACTTTTGGATTTGGTGATGATTGGATTCAATGGGTCATGAGTTGAATCATCTCAGTTTCTTTTTCTATTCTTACTAATGGGGAGCATTGTGAGTTGTTTGAAGCCTCTCGTGGGATAAGGCAAGGGGACCCTCTTTCCCCTTACCTATTTATTCTACTGGTGGAAGGTTTGGGACACCTTCTGAGATGTCAGGTGGAGCTGGGCCTTATTCAGGGGTGGCGGTGGGGAGGTGATTTACCCCCTCAGTCTCACCTGCAATTTGTGGATGATACTGCCTTGATGGGAGTGACTACTATGCAGGAGGCAACGAATATTCGCAAGGTGCTAGATTTGTATCTGGAGGCTTCAGGTAAATCAATTAATGAGGACAAGTCTTCCATCTATTTCTTTAATACTCCGGATCCTATCCAGAGGAGAATTGCACAGCTTCTCCATTTTCAGATTGGAACTCTCCCTTTGTCTTACCTTGGGGTTCCTATCACGGTGGGAAAATTAATGAAGGAGTCATGGCTGCCTATCTTGGATAAATTTCATTTGAAGGTTACTCACTGGACCAACCGATGGCTATCCTTTGCTGGGCGGGTTCAGTTGCTGAAGTCCATGGTCCAAGCTCTTCCTATTTATCGGTGTATGCTTCAGGTGGCCCCGAAAGGCTTTGTTATGGAACTGGACTCTTTGGCGAGATAGTTTTATGGGCTGGTAGTTTGTTGTCTTCCAAATGGAGTCTGGTTAGATGGGATACTGTGTTGTCCTTGTTAATGTTTATCAGCGTCGGTTGATCCTTCCAGCTCATGCCATTTGAGAAAGTATTAAACTGAATGTAGCCTTCGGCTATTCATTTAATACTCATTATTTGTGTCTTACTTTCTGGCCGACATAAAAAGATCTCTTGTTATTTATCTATTAAAGGCCGACATTTGTAAAAGCTCTTTAAATGTATTGAGGCCGACATATAATGGTATGGTATATATTCGATTCCAAGTTATGACATTTGTGTGATAGATTTTCTTCGATTGATCTCTGCCAGTCCGATATAGTCAAGTACTGCGAGCTAGTGAAGCTCGTCCTCATCAAAGGCGAATATAGCTTTGAGACTCTAACAGATGCGAACATGTTCACAAATAAAAGGCGAACTCTATAAAGAAATCTGACCCTGTCAAATGTGAACATAACAGAAAGAAGCCCGACCTTGTCAAGGGCGAACATAACAGAAAAGGCATGGACGAGTTCTGTCAGATCAACATATAGTGCGAACACATTTGATATTGCGAGTACATTGGATCAATCAAGGTGCGATCTCAGCTAGCACGAATACATCAGATGACAAGTGTGAACTTAAGAGTGAATTCAATAGATCGATGTCATCACTAAAGAGCGAACTTGTTTGAGAGTTAAGTGTGAACTTACCAGATCGAAGACATCCATCAAATGCGATCTGGTCTGAGAGTTAAGCTCGAACACTCCAGTTTGACAGCTCTATACAAGTACGAACTTACCAGATCTGCAACATCATGAGATGCGAATTGATACATGATCTGATCAAAGTGTGATTACATATTCAAGGCAAAGCTTCAACTTTCAGATCTGTCAAGTGTGTTTGAAGTCTGAGAAGTTGAGGACCTTCAGTGCTAAGTGATCATTGTTGATCTGTATTCTTATCTTTTCCAGGTGTGATCTAAAGCTTGTTATCTGTTATTATTTACTGCAAGGTACTGCTTACTGGTCTTGTGTTAGACCACATTGTAATTTGTAAAGATTACCTCTATTGCATCATTTATAAGAGAGATCTTTGTTGCTGGGTTTTTCTCCCTCTAGAGGAGGGTTTTCCCAGGGTACATGCTGTGTTATGTTGTCTGATTTTGAATTATTTTCTGTGCATTCACATCTGTTCATAAAATTCAACATGGTATCAGAGCGGGTCTATGGAAAGATCCGATCAGATCTTGAAATGCAATTCAAAGTCAGATCTAGCGCATGCTCTCTTCATGAGTTTACTTGAGTCATATTGCTAGGAATCTGAGATTTGAGAGTTATATGCAGTGATCTCACCTCCCGGGATATGTTATCTAAAAGCACATGATTATGGAAGGTTCTGAAGTAGTCATGTATTCTGAGAAAATTCCATGATGTCATTATCCAGAATGGACTTCAAGGGTCTTCACAACCTTGCAATCAAGAGCTCAACTATGTCAGATTGTGCTGCCAAGGGTTGATGTTTGAAATCAAAGGCTGCAATCAAATAGAGATAAGTATTTGGTTCCCTTCTTTGTTTATATTCCTTTATGTGAATCTCAGTTGTGCAGATCTGTTAAAGTCTTTCGAGTGATGATCCTATCCATCTCTAACAAATTGGGTATTGCTGGTAAGCATGTTACATTACCTAGTGAATTGCAGTTGGAAACGGAGTGCATTGTAAATTTGAGCAGTCATGGGCCCTGTTCAAATTTAATCGTGTCATGAGCCTGTGTTCGAGTCATGAAGGCTGTGGATTGATCTGAGCATAAGATCAGCATACTGTGTCAAGTACTTGCATTCATCAGAATATCAAGGAAGATAAGTATTCTGTGTTTTGTTGAAATCACCTTTCTAGTTTGAATTCAGTTACTTCAGCTAGTTGGATCTTAGGAAAGAGGGCTAGTGATTTCTCTTGAGTTGTGATCCTTTGAAGATTTCAAATTATCTATTATGAATTGGTTCATGCTAATCATCTCTGAGTGTGACCTTGAGATGGAAAAGTGAATTGCATTTTCGATTGTGATAGGTTGATCACAATGATGTCATTCTCTAATGCATGAACTGTGTTAGAATCTTGAACTCTTGGGAGAGTTGATTCCACATGCCAACCGTTTAATGCATTCAAGAAATCTGCAGCTGTGCAGATTATTCTTTTATTGTACAGAGTTAAGCACTCTCGAGAGGAGCAAACAAATGAATGAACGAAAGAGCTATATCAAATCTTATAGAGATAAGTTCCTTTAACCCTCTAGTTTGATCTTTTGATATACTTCTCCTTCAGGTTGATTTATTCATGTTCTAACATTGTGCATAAATTCTTATGTGTTCATGTTATAATCTGTGATTGTAAACTTTGTGTGATTCCAGTCTTGTTTTAGTAATTACAAACTGTTGAGTAATCTCTCTCTAAAATGCTTGCAGGAGCAAGAAGGTGATGAGAAATTGCTTAATAATGAAAAGCTTGAGGCATCTTGTGAGGAAGTCATGCCAACCAAAGAAATAATCAAGCAGCCTTGGGACTGAGCTAATGGCCAGAGGGAGCTCACTTCCAGAAGTCTTCTTTGCAATCTTTGGAGCAAGGATCAAGAGGGAGTCTTGTAACTGACTGAGAAGAAGTGAAGATTGTTGTGCTAAACCCTTAGAGGATCCCTTCAGTTGCTGAGATCAGATTTGCTCAAGTTTTCCTTCTGGATTTGCCATTGGTAGCTCCGCAAACCTATTCAGAATAGTGAGATCTGAGATGAGGACGATGAGGACTATTCTGAACTCTCTTCAATACCAAGGTGTGCACTGGAAAACATTTATCTAAGTCAAAGTGTTGCAGTCAATCTTGGACGAAGAGGTCAGAAGGTCGATGCAAGTGCCTGAAGATTTAGAGGGAGCCTGCTGAGCCTGAAGAAGACGGTAATCTTGCTACAGCTAGTTCAAATTTGGTGGATCCTACGTTGTACAGACAGCTGATTGGATCCTTGATGTATCCAGTTAACACTAGACCGGATATTTGCTATGCAGTGAGTGCACTTAGCCAGGTCATGTGTAATCTGAGGTAGATACATCTTGTTGCAGCTAAACATATCCTGAGATACTTGCATGGCATAGTTGGATATGGGTTGAAGTATACTTCAGATGCAGACTTGGAGTTACTTGGTTTCACTGATTCTGATTGGGCAGGTTGTGCCACAGATCAGAAGAGCACCTCTGGCTGTTGCTTCAGTTTGGGGACGACTATGATTTCCTGGTGCAGCAGGAAGCAATCTTCTGTAGCATTGAGTACAGCAGAGGCCGAGTACACTGCAGCTTGTATGGCAACTCGAGAAGCAGTTTGGCTTTGTAAGCTCCTTGCAGGATTGTTCGAACAATCAATGGAGCCTACTTCAAAGTTGTGTAAAGCCTTCTGTCAATCCTGTGTTTCATGACAGATCCAAGCATGTTGAGATCAAGTACCACTATATCGAGATATGGTACTGCGGAAGGCTGTACAATTGAGGTACATTAAGACCGATGAGCGATCGCTAGATATTCTCACCAAGCCTCTCGCCAGGTAAAGTTCGCGGTACTTCGAGACAAGCTTGGTATGGTGGAGAATCCAGCCTTGACTGAGTATGAGTCTCGTATCAGCGAGCCTTGCTTAATGAGTTCTTCTCTGTGAGAGAAGTTCGAGGTGAAATCCCTTGTTAATGCACTTTCTTCTGTGACGGAAGAATTTGAGGTGAAAGCCCTCATTTCCACCCTCTGAGAGAGTCATGGTGGATGTCATGTGTGCGACTCCATGACATATCTGGTACTTGTGTTTCACCCTCTGAGAGAGTCATGGTGAAAGTCACTTGAGGTGACAACATCACGCAAGTGATGAACACTTGTACTTACTATTGCATCTTCTTCTGTGACGGAAGAATTTGAGGTGAAAGCCCTCGTCTCCACCCTCTGAGAGAGTCATGGTGGATGTCATGTGTGTGACTCCATGACAACATCACGTGAGAGAGTCCGTGATAATCCTTCTGTACTTGTGTTTCACCCTCTGGGAGAGCCATGGTGAACGTCACTTTGAGGTGACACCATCACGCAAGTGATGGACACTAGTACTTAACCATGTGATGGTTGATATCACATTGAGGTGATATATCTCTCCTTATATTTGATTGCAGGCAACAGATGCAGATGAACCTCATGTAGAAATGATTTTCAGCTGGAAGATCTCTCCCTAGCTGAGAGGGAGTGTTAATGTTTATCAGCGTCGGTTGATCCTTCCAGCTCATGCCATTTGAGAAAGTATTAAACTGAATGTAGCCTTCGGCTATTCATTTAATACTCATTATTTGTGTCTTACTTTCTGGCCGACATAAAAAGATCTCTTGTTATTTATCTATTAAAGGCCGACATTTGTAAAAGCTATTTAAATGTATTGAGGCCGACATATAATGGTGTGGTATATATTCGATCTCAAGTTATGACATTTGATATATAGATTTTCTTCGATTGATCTCTGCCAGTCCGATATATACTACTGCAATCTAGTGGAGCTCGTCCTTATGAAAGTGCGAATATAAACAGAGAAGCTCGATCTTAACAGAGGGTGAACTTGTATATGACTTAAAGGCTATTATCAGTTGGTTATTCATATTAGTTTGCTTCATAAAAGTGTGAACTGATCAGAGATTCAGATGTGAAAGTGCGAACAGTCCAGATATCATCAAGTGCGGATGTATCTTCAAGTGGGAATGGACGAGTTCTGTCAGATCAGCATATAGTGCGAGCACATTCGATATTGCGAGTACATCGGATAAATCAAGGTGCGATCTCAGCTTCTATGCTAGCGCGAATACATCAGACAACAAGTGTGAACTTAAGTGTGAATTCAACAGATCGATGTCATCACTAAAGAGCGAACTTGTTTGAGAGTTAAGTGTGAACTTACCAGATCGAAGACATCCATCAAATGCGATCTGGTCTGAGAGTTAAGCTCGAATACTCCAGTTTGACAGCTCTATACAAGTACGAATTTACCAGATCCGCAACATCATGAGATGCGAATTGATACATGATCTGATCAAAGTGTGATTATATATTCAAGGCAAAGCTTCAGCTTTCAGATCTGTCAAGTGTGAAGTCTGAGAAGTTGAGAACCTTCAATGCTAAGTGATCATTGTTGATCTGTATTCTTATCTTTGCCAGGTGTGATCTAAAGCTTGTTATCTGTTATTATTTACTGCAAGGTACTGCATACTGGTCTTGTGTTAGACCACATTGTAATTTGTAAAGATTACCACTGTTGCATCATTTATAAGAGAGATCTTTGTTGCTGGGTTTTTCTCCCTCTAGAGGAGGGTTTTCCCAGGGTATATGCTGTGTTATGTTGTCTGATTTTGAATTATTTTCTGTGCATTCACATCTGTCATAAAATTCAAATTCCTAAGCAGCTTGGTGGTTTGGGGTTGAGGCATTCCTCTCTGGCAGGGATGGCTTTGGCGGTGAAACTTTATTGGAGATGGTGCACAGAGAAGGATAGGATTTGGGCCAGGACCCTTTCCTATAAGTACTTTCAGGGTATTTTCGGGGAAGATATCCCTCGCTACCCCTTGTTGGATAAGGGTTCGGCTATTTGGGCTACTCTCAAGAAGGGTGTTGCGCTTGTCAAGGATGGATTATTTTGGATTTGTAGGAGTGGAACGAAGGTTCAGTTTTGGTATGACTCTTGGGATGGTGATCCTCCCATCCTCACTCAGTTCCCCGACTTGGTGGCCCTGAGTAGGAGTTTCAGTGTTGCTGGTTGGACGAGGGTAAGTGATTTTAAGATGCTTTCTTTGTAGGGTCAGCTTGTGAGTGCTAGGTGGAAGACTCCTGAGGAGTGGCCGATGAATGGTTTGGTGGGGGAATGTAATATTCTGCATAATATTCTTTTGGGCAGACAGTGCAATCCCCTCCGGGACAGGGATATCCTTGCTTGGTCTCCTAATCCGAAGGGTCACTACACGGTTGCGTCTGGTTATCAGAGATTGTTTACTCAAAGGTTTGTGGGGGAGGAAGTTCCTTGGTGGAAGAAGGTTTGGAATAAGTTCTCTTGGCCGAAGTGTAACTGCTTTGCCTGTATTTTGGCTTGGAACAAGTGTCTGACCTGGGATAATATCCAAAAGCGCAGATTCCAGGGCCCGTCGAAGTGTGTGTTGTGTGGGAAAGGTGAAGAGGACTCTTCACATCTTTTCTTTCGGTGTCCTTTTGCTATTCAGCTCTGGCATTCTTGGTGGAGTGTGTGGAACAGTCCATGTGTTCATGCTTCCTCCTTAGTGAATTTTTGGTCTAGCTTGGGCAGACCTCCCTCGAGGGCCTCTTTTTTGTAGGATGCTTGGCAGGTGGGACCTATTTTCTTGTTGTGGCAGATTTGGCTGAAAGGAATAGGAGGATTTTCAGTGGGGAATTGTTGCAGGTTCAACAGGTGTGGTTTAGAGTTCTTGGGATGATTCAGGAGACTATTCAAGTCAAGGGGGATGTGGAGCTTCCGCTGGAGAAGAAAGATGCGAGTTGGTGGCCCGTCTGGGCATCCAGGGATTAACCCCTTTAGTGCCTTGTGGCCAGAAAGGTAGGCGGGTGGGGCAGCGTGTCCAGCGGTAGGGGCACTGGCTTCCTCCCCCTGTGGGAGTTTTGAAGGTGAATACTGATGGTTCTTCTCGGGGAAATCTTGGCCCCGCTGGTGTTGGTGGGGTCAGTAGGGATTCTTTTGGCTCAGTGGTTTTTCTCTTTTCCATTCATAAGGGGTCGCAGACTATCAACCTTATGGAAGGCTGGGCGATTTTGTATGCCTTGGAGAAGGCCTATGAGTTGGGGTGGCGCAGGGTTATTTGTGAATCTGATTCTCAGGTTCTGGTTAATTTACTCAATCAAGGGAGGATGTCGGGTGTGAATTGGCAATTGGCTATTCTGGTGCAACAGATCTTGCAGATTGGTAATCTTATGGAAAGGGTGTCCTTTGTCCATATTCCACGTGATTGGAACGAGACTGCTGATTGTCTAGCCAAGTGGGCTTCTGAGCATTTGGAGAATTGGAGGATAGATGATTGGGCTCAGATCCCTCAGGAGCTTAGGTCGGATTTGGAGAGGGCTCTCGCTGAGGACAGTGGGGGTGTTGATTGAGTTTGTTTTTGGTTTTTTGTCTTTGTTCTTTTCGGCTTCTGCCCTTGCCTTGGTTGTAATGCTGGTTTCTGATATTCAATAAAGTTTTTACCCTCTTTTATTAAAAAAAAAATTTAGTAAGTACATCTAGTTTACTTGGTGCAACAATTAGAAATAAAGTAAAAGAATCCACTCTAGACTTGACAAGTTCTATGTTAAGGGAAACAAATTATGTTTTGAAGAGATATAAAAGATAATAATTGTGTCACTATTGTACCATATATAATATATTATCACTACCCAATAGGGGCTAATATATTGATCAAAGATTGTGATAGAGTTGAGCATTACAAAAAAGACAATCTTTATAAGTTGAACATAAAGCTATTAAAGAATAAGGGGGGCCTATTTTAATCAATAACATTCAAACTAACAATATCCATGATATCAAAAAATCCTTTAAGATATTTTTATTTAAAGACATTTAATTGTTAAGATAATAATGTTGCATGCAAAAATGCATAGAATATTTGGATAAAGTTCATTCCAAATAAACTAAATGAAAATAAATCCTTCATATTAAATAAAGAATTTAAGGAGGAAATTGTGAATGCAAATAAATCCTTCAAGAATGAAAAGTCTTCAAGATTTGATCAATTGATGATTGATTTCTAAAAAGGTGATATGAATTGGATGGTCAATGATCTCTTAGAGGTGTATAATGAGGTTATTCAAAGAGGTTGTATGATGTACCCTACCTTGATTCCCTATAATTCGCCTATTTATCATAAATTGCAACAAATTAGGGTTAGGGTTCTACCTTATTAAATAAATCTTTTGATGAAGTAATCTTGGATTGGGATCCTGCATTCACCACATGGAAACTATATGCAAATATGTAAATATACTTGCTAGGGTTAGACAATTGCATTGCATTCATAGATTATTAATAAAGAAAACAAGTTAGAATTATGGGAGAACTTGGGACATGATGGACATTCGCTTGAAGCCATATGCCAAGCCTAAGAGGGTGTATACCACAACCCTCCCCCGTGGTGACTTGTATCTTCTTTCCCCATCAAGATCACGACTCTTGGAAGACACTTTCCATCTTGGAGAGTTGGGTGGGGGTCATAAGTGGGCTCTATCACCTCTTTGCCTAACTACCACTCCACCCCAGGCCCATCCTACTAGATGGGTTTCAGATAGTCAAGCACATCACCTACTCTATCACAAGAAATCATTTATTAAACAATCTTATTATCATTTAACAATATGCATACATATGTAAATAATTAATGTAGAAAAGATACACCTGAATATAGAATATGTATGGTAATAGTGATCTGATATGATGAACTATGTACTAATTCCTTTTATGTTATGGTCTGTATGTGTGTTTTTCCCTCAATTGATGATGTTTTCTACTTTGCATTGTCTATCTTTTATATCTTGATGGGGCTAATGGATTCAACCTTTCAATATCTCCATTTTTCAAGGGTTATGGCCTTTTGTTAATGCTTCTTTAGTTGTTGTTTAGGCATAATTAATTTTATTAATATTATGCCTTAGGAAATCATTGATTCTCCTTAGTTATTTCCTTTATTTGAAGTCTTACGGCTGGGACGGACAACATCAAATGATCACCTTCTTCATAAATGCAACCTTTCACCATTATCTACTCACCAATTCCTTTATGTCATGTGATGGATTAGCGATCCAATCCTCATTTTTGGGTTTCATCTTTGTGGGGCATGACAATCCTCCCATCCCAATTTTGCTTGTCCTCAAGAAATTTTAGATTTGGATGTTTGAATATTTATTTTCCTTCCCATGTAACGTCTTCCTTAGGTAAACCCTTCCATTTGATCAAAAAATTGGGGATATTCTTAATCCTTAATTGCTTCTCTCTCATATTGAGAACTACTTCAGGTTCCAAGATTAGTTTGCCCTCATCGTCAAATGGGGGAAATTCTAAACAAGGGGCAACTTGCTACCCTAATACTTTCTTTAGCCTTGATATGTGAAAGATGTTGTGAATACAATTGTTCTCAACCAATTCCAATTCACAAGTTATTTCACCGATCTTCCTTAGGATCTTGTAAGGCCCATAAAATTGGGGTTTTAGTTTTTTTGCTCTGCTTATTTTGATGGATGATTTCTTATATGGATATAGTCATAAGAACACTAACTGCTTTAGGTTCCAAGATTAGATTTCCCTTGTCATCAAGCAGGGGTAACTCTAAACAAGGGAAACTTATATTGAGAATTGTTTCAGGTTCCAAGATTAGCTTGCCCTCATCATCAAGCGGGGGTAACTCTAAACAAGGTACAACTTTCTACCCTAATAATTTATTTAGCCTTGATATGCGAAATATGTTATGAATACAGTTGTTCTTAAGCAATTCCAATTCATAAGTTACTCACCGATCTTCGTTAAGATCTTATAAGGCCCATAAAATTAGGGTTTTAGTTTTTCTACTCCACTTATTTTCATGGATGATTGTTTATATGGATGTAGTTGTAATCTAGCACTAACTCTCCAACTTCAAATGTCCTTTCAGTGCAGTTTCTATTAGCATAGATCTTTTGTTGTTTATGTGTTTGATGCAAATTATCTTTAAGGCGTTCATAATGTTCATACTTTGTTACACGAAATCATTTTCCCTTGGTACTCAAATTTATTGTGAAATAAAAATTTTGAAGGTGGTTGGTTTGTAACCATATAATTCTTTGAATGGACTCATCTTGATTGACAGGTGATGAGTAGTGTTGTAGAAATATTCACCAAGATTCAACCATTTTACCAATGTGTTTTGTTGGCTAGTAACATAATTCTTCAAATATCCCTCTAACCACTTGTTAACGATTTATGGTTGTCCATTCGTTTGACGGTGGTAACTTGTATTGGGTGTAAGATCATTCCCTACTAATCAAAAGAACTCTTGCCAAAATTGGATATGGAATTGATTGTCTCGGTCACTAACTATATTCCTCAATAGACCATGTAATATAAAGATCTCTTTGAAGAAAACTTCTACTACTTGGGGAGCTCGATACTCTATGGATATCATGAAGAAGTGGGCATACTTGGTGAGGTGATCCACAACTACATAAATGCAATCCTTTCCTTGAACTTTGGGAAATCTTGTTATGAAGTCCATTGAGATGCTTTCCCATTTTTTATTTGGAATGGGAAAAGGTTGTAAAAGTCATGTTGGATGACTTTGCTCAATTTTGTTTCTTTGACAAGTCATGCATTCCTGTACATGCTTTAGTACATCTTTTTTGAGGCCTTTCCAAGAGTATCTCTCCCTTACTTGTTTGTAGGTTTTATAGTACCCTTGGTGGCCTACTAATGTGTTGTCATGGTATTCCTTAAGGATTTTTTCCTTCATCTTTGAGCTAGGCACAAGGAACATCCTATTTTTATATAGGATAAGCTCTTCCACTACAATGTACTCTTCATTGGGTAAATTTCCTTCAAGGATATTATTAGCCTGGGGTTCTTTGACATGTTCTGCAATGATGTCATTGTTCCAATCCATGGCTATATTGGTTAGGGTGTTCAAGTAGGGTTGTCTTAATAAAGCATCCGCCACCGCATTATTTGTCCCTTTCATGTATTTGATATCAAAATTGTAAGCTTGTATCTTCCTTACCCACTTTTGTTGTCTTTCATTTAGGTCCTTTTGATTCATGATGTACCTCAGGCTGTTGTGATCTATTTTATAACATTGAATTTCTCGCAAACCAAATATTGATGAAATCTTGCTTAGGCATGCATGATAGCTAGCATATCTTTATCATAAATTGAATAGTGTCTTTTAGTGTCGATGAGCTTGTAACTTTCAAATGCAATGGGGTGCTTATTTTGTATAAGGACCACTCTATTTTCCTTCTCTGGACACATCACATTGCAATTTGAAGGGTAGTGTGAAATCAAGGATGGCTAAAATAGGGCATGAGATCATTTCTTCTTTTAGTCTTTTGAAAGCTTGTTGAGACATTTCATTCCATACAAAGGCTCCCTTTTTGGTTAATTTTGTGAGTGGGGTGGAAATTTTGGAGAATCCCTTCACAAAGCATTTATACTAACTGCATAGTCCCATGAAGCCCCTTAGTTGTGTTAGGGTTTTGGGTTTTGGTTTTTCCTTAATTGTTGTAAATTTTTCTTCATCTACACTCACCCCTTGTGCATTGATTTTGTGACCTAGGTAAAGGATCTCTTCCAATTCAAACTCACATTTTGAAGCTTTAACATACAGGGATTCTTGTTCCAAAAATTTTAGGACTTTCTTGATGTGTTTGAGATGTTCTTCCCATGTCTTGTTGTAGATAAGGATGTCATCAAAAAATATGAGTAGGAACTTTTTTAGTTATTTCTGGAATATATGATTTGAATACTTGATTGAAATGTTGTTGGGGCATTTGTGAGTCCAAAGGATAGGACTAGGAATTCAAAGTGCTCATAATGGCATTGAAAGGCAGTTTTAGGAATGTCTTCTTTCATCATCCTTATTTGATGATACCTTGATCGCAAATCAATTTTGGAGAAGTATTTGGCTCTGTGGAGTTTGTCAATTAATTTATCAATTCTTGGTATAGGGTAGCGGTTCTTGATTTTTTTGTTTAAGGCCCTATAGTCTATACACATTTTCATGGTACCATCTTTTTTCTTGACTAGTACTACGGATGATGCGAAAGGGCTAAAACTAGGTTGAATATGGCCCATTTCTAGCAATCCCTTAATAGTTTTTCCAATCTCTTCCTTGAATTTGTGGGGGTGTCAGTATGGTGTGGTAATTATCGGTTTTTCTCTATCTTCCAATTCTATTGTGTGCTCAAATTCTCTTTTCAAGGGTAGCCCTAGTGCAATATCATCATATACTTTCTTATGTTTGATCAAGATTGACTGGATCTCAATGTGAATTTTTTTCCATGTGATGAGGTTTTGTTAAGGATCATACATTGTGTAGCCCATTCTCTTTGCCCATATTTAAAAATCCTTTCCATTCTTTTGCAGGAGACTACTTTTGGGGATCCATCAAGTAACCCTTTCAAGGTGACTTCTTGTCCCTTATGTTGGAAGCGAAGTGTCAAGTTTGGGATTTCAAACATGAAGCATCCTAGGGGGTATATCCAAGGAGTTCCTAATATTATATCGACATCTAGTGGCACCACATAGAAATCTTCTTTAATGGGGTGTTTTCATAAGGTCATTTCTAGCTAGGGCAATATTTTGGTACATTGAACCATAGCTCTGGTAGTAGTGATTGTTGTAAATCCCTTAAATTTCATGGTTACCAATTTCATTTTTGCAACTAGTCTCTCATCAAAAAAATTGTGGGATGCCCCACTATCTATAAGAGTGATAACCCTTTGCCCTTTGAGGGTTCTTTTAATTTGGAATGGGCAATGTTTGGAATTTTAAGAGATGGTGGCTAATCATCTTCATACCTTGCTTTCTTGCTAGTATTTTCTTTGATTTCCTCTTCAATAGTTGCTTCCATTTTATGGGTGTGGCCCCTCTTTTCACAGATGTGTCGACGTTCCCATAATCCTTTGCACTTGTAGCACAACTTCCTCCTTTTTAGTTCATCCCATCATTGGCATACATGGCCACATCCCCATTTCTCATTACAATGAAAGCATTTTTCCCCTCAAAATTTTTTTGTATGCCTTTCATCTTTATGATGGTACTTGGAGTGTGTGTTGAAGCTTTTGGCCTTGTTTTTTGATAGGTTATTCTCAAATCTCATTGCCTTTTGAATTTCCTCTTCTAAGTTGGTTGGTTCTAGGGCACTTACTATGCTCCTTATTGATTCTTTCAATCCTTCCACAAATAAGTAGGTGACTCTCCCTTGAGAGATCTTGGGTACCATGATAGCCAATTTCTAGAATTTAATGATAGTCTTCTATAGTTCCATGTTGTTTTAATAGTTGTGTTAGTTCTTTGAAGTACCATTTGGGGTGTTTTTGGTCAAATATTTTGATAATTTTTTGGGTGAATTCCTCATTTAAGTGTTTATGTGTTGGTGGCCATGGGTAATAAGGTCATAGTGCCACCATTCGTGTGTTATTCCTATTAAATGGAGCACGACGAACTCAATGTCATTTTCCTTCATCATGGGGCTTAGTGATAGATAAGTGTCTAATTTTTGGTTGTGATTTTTCCTGCTCCATTAAAACTAGGAAGGGTTATCTTGCTCACCCTTTTCTTAAGGTATTTTTCATGTTGCCTTTTTCTTTCCTTCCTAGGGGTGGCTCTCATTTTGGCATCACAGTAGTCTTTAAAAGAGACATGCTTCCTAAATTTAGGATCAAGTCTATTATATGCTTCCACAATTCCATCCACATTATCTATGGGTGGTTTTTTTGCTTATTCCATGTGTTTCTCACTAGGTAGGAAGGAAGGTCTTGTTGGCCTATGTTGGGTATCTTTAGGGAGATAGGGTCATTGTTCTCAAAGTGATTAGAGTTAGTTTCCCTTCCATTATTGTTGCTCATATTTTGAATAGCTTGGAGGAGGATTTGGGTGGTTCTTTCATTCCTCTCATTTTGGCCCATGAGGGCTTGAGTGGTTTGTTCCATGAAGGTTCTCACTTCATTGCTCATTTGTTCATTCATGGTGTTTCTTGTTGTAAGCTTTCATCTTTCCATTTCTAAAGCTCTTTGATCCCTTTGGCTATTTTACATCAACTACCTTGCATAGGATGGTAAGAATGATGTTTTGATACCACTTGTGATGTCCTCTACCTTGATTTTCCCTAGAATTTTCCTATTGATCACAAATTGAAGCAAATTAGGGTCAGGGTTTCACCTTATTAAATAAATATCTTTTAATGAAGTAATATTGGATTGGGATCTTGCATTCACCACATGAACAAGTACTATATGCATATATGTATATATACTTGTTAGGGTTAGACAATTGCATTACATCCATAGATTATTAATAAAGCAAACATGTTAGAATTGTGGGAGAAGGGACATGATGGGTCCACCTGAAGCCATATGCCAAGCCTAAGAGGGTGTAAACCATAGCCCTCCCTCTTTGTGACTTGTATCTTCTTTCCCCATCAAGGCCATGAATCTCAGAAGACAATTTCCATCTTGGGGAGTTGGGCGAGAATCATAAATGGGCTCTATCGACTCTTTGCCTAACTACCACTCCACCCTAGGCCCCTCCTACCAAATGGGTTTCAAAAATTCAAGCACATCACCTACTCTATCACAAGAAATCATTTATTAAACAATCTTATTATCATATAACAATATGCATACATATGTAAATAGTGATTGCAGAAAAGATACACTTGAATATAGAATATGTATGATAATAGTGATCTAATATGATGAACCTCACTGATTCCTTCTATGTTTTGTTTTGTATGTGTGTTTTTTCCATAATCGATGATGCTTTCTACTTTGCATTGTCTATCTTTTATATCCCAATGGGGCTGGGGGATACAACCTTTCAATATCTCCATTTTTCAAGGGTTATGGCCTTTTGTTAATGCTTCTTTAGTTGTCAGTTAGGCATAATTAATTTTATTAATATTATTCATTAAGAAATTGTCGAATCTCCTTAGTTGTTTCCTTTATTTGAAGGGTGGTGTCTTATGGTTGGGACATACAACATCAAATGACTGTCTTCTTCATAAACGTGACCTTTCACCATTATCTCATCATCGATGCCTTCTATCCTGTGATAGATTAGCAATTTAGTCCTCGTTTTTGGGTTTCATCTTTATGGGGGCATGATAGGTTCTTTAGGTAGGAATATCAACAAGGCTATCATTAAGCTCTTTCCCAAAGAGGGGGATAAGTCAAACATTAAAAATTGGAGGCTCATTACTTTACTTAATGTTTCTTATAAAACAAGCTAAACTTTCAACATTGAGAATAGTTGTTATTCTTCCAAATATGATAAATAATACATAAATAGGGTTCACTAAATGGGAGTATATATCCTTGAGAACTTAATTAATAATTAGGAAACCCTAGATTAGGCTAGGAACTATGATCAAAAAATTGGTATATTATTGTTGGATATTAAAAGGCTTATGATAGAGTCAAATGATCATTTATCATGATTGTGTTGGAGGCCTTAGGTTTTCTTAAGAATTTCAATAGTAATATTCCACTCCTCTTCAAAGATGCTTATGCTCAAGTTGATATTAATGGCTCGCTAATAGATCTATTCAAATTGCAAAGATCTAATAGAAAAGGTTTCACATTAGCTCATGCATTGTTTGTCATTATATCATATGCTTTGCACTACATTTTAAAAATTTATCAATTGGGTAACATGGTTAAAGGTATAAGTCTACCAAATGATGCTATGTTCATTAATATGTAATTTTTTGATAATATAGCACTATTTATAGAATTGGAGAAAAATGATTTTGAAAAACTAATTGAAACAAGATTAAGGTGTATTGTGGGGGCATTTGGAGCTCTAAAGTTCCAAAGGGAAAAAAAATCTCATTGGCTAGCATGATACTCCACTTGAGTGGCTCAATAAAGCTGAGTGGCAATGGGGGGTTCCTAATAAGAAAATTAGCTACCTTCATATTATATTTTTTGTTAATTCTTATCTCAAAAAAATATGGGATTGGATTTATTAAAAGATGGAGAAAAAATATTTTGAAATAGAATAGGTTTTCTTTATCATTGGATAACAAAATATAGGTTTATCAAAAGATTATCTCCTTTTATAGTATTTAGTATGGCTCTATTTGGACATTTGGAAGTTTCCAAGTGAAAATTAATATACTTATTAGGAATTTTTTCTAGTCAAGTGATAAAGGGGTCAAGAAAAAGCATGTAAATTAGGAGCGGTGTTGTCTTAGCAAAAGTTATGGTGGAATGGGGTTAAAAGACTTAAAAATTTAAGCTATGGTGCTAGCTACAAAATAGATAGATAAGGCCCTTGAGTGAAGTAAACCCTAAAAAATATCAATTAGAAACAATATCCAACATGTTATTCCAAAAAAACTAGACAGTGAAAAAATATTTTCCCTCATGATATTATTTTTTAGTTTATTTGTGTTAGTGTTGTAGCGGCGGGAGATATTTTCTCCTCAATATATTTTGATTAAGGCAGGTCCGCCTTTATTTTTTTTATAAATAACTTATATTTTCTAGGTCGGCCCTAGAAAGGTGGATGCCTAGTTGGGTATATAAAGAGGATAGAGTCCTCCCATTCAAGCATCAATTCATCACTCCAATTCGAATATCTTCAGTAGTAGTTCACATCTTCCATCAGCAACAGGTCAAACTTCCAAGTAGTAGATTTCATTAAAGAAGAAGTGTTATCATTAGTGCATTTAAGGTTCACTACAAGGAGAAGTGTTATTTCTCAATGTATGAGAATCGGCCTATTCTAGGGCCTAATTTTGTATGCATTTTTTCTACACTTTTCTTTTAATATATAAGAGAATATTGTTGTTGGGTTTTCCTCCCTCGAGTAGGAGGGTTTTCCCAGGGTAATCACTGTGTTCATTGTCTTATGTGTTGCATTTTATGTTTGTTGACATTTCTAATCTAAAAACTAACATGGTATCAGAGCGGGTTTAGAAAAGATCTTATCAGAATTGTCCAAGCATTCTTCATTAAATATCATTCCATCATTTGAGCATACCTTAGAAGTAGATCTAAGGTGTTTTTAAGAGTGGTCTTGAAGGTGAAGTTTTGAAGACCTAAAGGGTGATTTCTAGCATATTTAAGTGCAGACCTTGAAGCGAATTTTTGCAGACCTAAAATTTGTATTGCAGCAGACATAGGGTATACCCAGCCACCGAGCATTGGCTGTGTGGGTTGTACAAAGGAAATCACCATGGAGGAGTTTGTGGGTTGTACTCAAGGCGAGAAAAGACAAAGAAGTGTCAATAAATCAATAAAGGAACGACGTCACTTGAGGCGTAGCCTTATTTTAGGAACAAAGGATGAAATCTATTGTTATTTGAGGATGAACAATGAAGGGGTCAATGCTTCTAGGTTCTTTATGCATATACTGTATTTTCATTGCCAGCTCCTTGTAATCAGCATCAGTGATAATGTGCAGTAGTTTGCTTACTAGAGCAGCCTTTAGTAATTGCTATCTCTTGAAAATTAAGGGAACCGATGTCATTAGAAACCGTAGTTGTATTTGCAATGTTATGAAGTTTATGCTTACATACAAAATGTTTGTTAAAATGACCATGGTTGTAGCTACTCATTAGACATCATATATTCAGGAGATATTGCACTTGCACATCTATTTTTTTCATTTCCAGCCAAGCTTGCACATTTAGTTAGAAGTATTTGGAGGTCTTATGCATCACCAACTTTGAATACAAATCCAAAACAAACAAAAGAGAAAACATTTAACAGTTGGGAAGAGACTGCAAGACAAGCATTTGACTGCATCTGTAGAATTGACCAACATAAAGAGATAAGTATTTTATGTTTGTACCTTTAATAATGATCATGAATTTTATGTAGTTAATAATTCATACAATAACATTGGGAATTTAGTGTCAAATCATGTATGCTTCTAGCATTGGTCTGTATATTTCTCTTCGGGGTAGTTTGATTCTATGAACTATTATTAATCTCTCTAAGATGCTTCCAAGATGGATCGAGGAGCAAAAGGATGATGAGAGATTGCATAAGGAATTCAAGGGAGGAAGAGCTTGATGCATCCTATGAGGAAGTCATGTAGGGTAAAAAAATGAACAAACATGGAGACATAGCTTGCAGCCTTGGGACTAAGTTGGTGGCGCATAACTCTCATGATTCTTCACTAGAGACATCTCTCAAGGGAACAAGGTTGGGTTAGCCTTGGATGGAGAGTTTGCATCAACAAAGAAGATTGAGAAAGATGAAGACACTAAACAACATAGAACCTATACAAATTGTCATTGCGATCAGCTACTTCGAAGAGGAGGAAATGACATTCAAAGGGAGTTAAATTCTGAGAATTCAAGGCACGAGTTGAGAGCATTTCTGGGAAAAGGATTAAGGTTTTGAGATCATTCAATGGAGGGGAGTTCACTTCTAGAGGATTTCTTTGCAATTTCTGAGGCAATGATCAAGAGGGAGTTATGTGACTCACTGAGAAGAAGTGAAGGTGTCAGCTAAGTGGGTTGCAGTGTTGCAAGTGCTAAATTCCTTGGAAGACCTCTTCAACTGCAGAGAACAAAATTGCACAAGACAGTCAATCTAAATTTTCAACATTGGTAGCTCCACAAACCTATTCAAAATAAGGTGATTTGAGATGAGGTCGAGGACAACCCTAGACTCTTGCAAGACAGTAGTGTCAGAGGTGTGCGTTGGAAACCATTCCCCTAAGGCAAACATTGTAGGCAATCTTGGACGAGGAGGTCAAGAGGTTGATGCAAGTACTTGGAGCTTCAGAAGGAGTCACATCATCATGAAGATTTGTTGTAATGTATATTTCTCTGAGATGGAGAAATATGAGGTGAAAGCCCTTGTAGTGTATATTTCTCTAAGATGGAGAAATATGAGGTGCAAGCCCTTGTTCATCTCTGAGACTGAGATGAGATGTCATGTTGAGAGACTCCATGACGACATCATGTTGAGAGACTTCGTGATGAACCCTTGTACATCTCTGAGACTAAGATGTGTTTCTTTCCACACATGGGAGTAGCTATTGTGGACGTCATGTTGAGAGACTCCATGACAACATCACGTTGAGAGACTCCATGATGAACCCTTATACATCTTTGAGGTTGAGATGTGTTTCTTTCCACACATGGGAGTAGCCATTGTGGACATCATGATAATGACATCATGTTGAGAGACTCAGTGATGAACCCTTATACATCTATGAGATTAAGATGTGTTTCTTTCCACAAATGGGTGTAGCCCTTGTGGATATTATGTTGAGAGACTCCATGATGAACTCTTGTACATCTTTGATACTGAGATGTGGTTTTCCACAAATGGGTGTAGCCATTGTGGGCATCATGTTGAGAGACTCCATGATGAGGATATTTAAAAATACCTCCCTAGCTAAGAGGGAGTGTTAGTGTTGTAGCGGCGGGAGATATTTTCTCCTAAATATATTTTGATTAAGGAAGGTCGGCCTTTATTTTTTTTATAAATAAAACTTGTATTTTCTAGGTCAGCCCTAGAAAGGTGGATGCCTAGTTGGGTATATAAAGAGGATAGAGTCCTCTCATTCAAGCATCAATTCATCACTCATGTTGGCCTCCTACAACAATTTAACAACTAGGCCTTTACAATTGTGATTCAGAGATTGGACATCTAACCTGAATAGCCATTTCAATCATAATGAAGGTGCATTTAACTTGTTAACCCAGGGACATGAACTTGAAATGGGTCAGCATAGTATGTGCACTAGGAACCCCAAAGTAGCCATTTTCATTCTACAGCTACGAAAGACACAATGCTAAAAGTAAATTTCTTAGAAAGGAATAAATAAATGCTAACCATCAATCAACAATTACACCAAGCTGAAATGCATGACAGAAAATGAAAATTTGAGCAAACAAACAAGACACTACTTTGTCTGCTTTGGCTATAGGAACAGTCACAAAATGGAATTCTAGTGGTTGCAGGAACAGTCGGTGCCAGATTCTTAACTAACTACTGAATAGAAAGTAATACTAAACTAATACTAAACTAAAGAACGAATTACTCACCAAGTGGGCCCCCTTGGATAAGTATCCTCTAAAACTAATAAGAACTTAGATGCTCAAAATTAGAATTTCATTTCATTCACTGGAATTCATGAGTACAAAAGAATAGCATAACTGTATTGTTGAAAACTTAAGAATGCAAGTACAATCTCAAATCATACAACCTTCAAAGAAGGAGCATCTGATCCTTATTTATACTACTAGCTAAACAAGGAAGTCAACTCCATGAACTAGGACGCCATTTAGGGAAAATAGAGAAAGTGGGGCGGCGGTTATGCATGCATGGAATCTAGTCAAACATGCATGTCCAACCGCAAATTTAGCACTGCAGTAACTCTCACATTTTCTCAACATCAATAAAGATGACTACAAGGTAGTTACATTCGGTTTGCATGAGGAATCTCCTGCCGTCAACCTCCTTTCACCTTTGAACGATTCCCTTGCTAGACGTTATGGTGTATGCCCAGCTGGCGGTGTCTTCCTCAAATTAGATTTGCATGGCAATGTTAGTACGCACAATAATTGCACATTTGTAACCACCTTAAGGAACATTCATTAACCACATGCAAGATTAATATAGACAGTCCATATAACATGCCATTATCATTAAAGGTTTGCAGAAATAAGATTAAGCCCAATGTCTATAGTTTGAGGAAATATCATAAAAGTATCAACACTTAACGTCAAAGCCCATGATAACTTCAGCAACTAAATCATAAATTCTACCCAAAATTAGACCATAAACTAGACTCATCAACTCCAATTCGAATATCTTCAGCTCAGTAGTTCACTTCTTCCATTAGCAGCAAGTCAAACTTTCAAGCAGTAGATTTCATTCAAGAAGTGTTATCATTAGTGCATTTAAGGTTCACTTCAAGGAGAAGTGTTATTTCTCATTGTATGAGACTCGGGCTATTCTAGGGCCTAATTTTGTATGCAGTTTTTCTGCACTTTTCTTCTAATATAGAAGAGAATATTGTTGTTGGGTTTTTCTCCCTCAAGTAGCAGGGTTTTCCCAGGGTAATCACTGTGTTCATTGTCTTATGTGTTGTATTTTTTGTTTGTTGACATTTCTAATCTAACAACTAACAATTTGTGGCTCAAGCTTTAGTGTAATTTGTAGCATATGTTTTAGTGGAATACTTAGGATACCTTGAAGAATTTGATTGTGAGTGGACAAGCTATGTGCAAGGAGAAAATGGTGATTTTTAGTTACAAATCTATTTGGTGGAACCCATTTTCGAAGAATTAATCGATTTCTTTGTTGCAAGGGTGTTATGCTACTTGCTAGCACAATAAAGAATTGTCGAATTTGGACATACTTGAATTTGGGCAATTAAAAGTTGGGATTATATGAAAAATATATGTTATTTGTAAAAGGCGTGTAAAGAACTCTATGGTATTAATAAAGCATTGCCTAATGTGGAACTCCCTATGGAAACAACATTTAATACCGAAATCTTTGATAACTTGAAATGACAAGATGAGACTAGTTTTCTAAAAATATTCTCTTCTAAAATTTATTAAATTCTTACCAACTCCCTTATCTTACTCAAGCATGTTAATAAGTGTTTGGCTATTGAGATTGATTGTAAATCCTAGGCAAAAAAATGAATAATTTTGGTCTAAACCTTTAGAGCCTAAGGAATCTTGTTTCAGGTGGTTGCTATTAATTGGGAAATTAGTTGGTGGTCCTATTGTTAATTTTACTCCTATTTCATGCAAAATTTATGCTGTGCTTGAAATTTTTAATTACTTTTTTTTTAAACTTTGTGTATGCAAAAAGTATTTGAAAGTTTATATGGGAAATATTGATGGGTTCAATAATAAAAAAACCTTACCTATCAAGAAATTCTATTTGGTTACTATTGATAGTTTGAATTTAAAATTTAATGATTTTTGGCTTGTGCTCTCTACTAAGACATTGTGGTTTATTTAGAAAATGAGAAACAAAGATTTTTCCAAGACAAGAGAAGGCACCTTATGAAGTCTTCCAATAGATTCACTTTTTAACAATGTTTTGTAGATCAAAATGACAATGGACCTACCTAAAGATATATTCATGAAAATGGTTGAGGAAGGTTCAATTATTGTGTTAAGTCTATGATCAAATATGCAAAATTTTGGAAGCATGATTACAAGAAAATGGATGAGAATATCAAGTGTAATATTGTAAAGTCTATTGTTATGATAGTGGGTACAAATATTATTGATACTAGTTGTAAATTAACAAAACAAAAATTTTATAGTGACAACAAGGACACTATTTCTCCTCCTCTTAGCATGTATGAAATTGATGCTTACATGGAAAGTACCAACAAAAATAATGATGTTGTCAAAAGGTTTTTGGTGATGTATTTTTGATAAGTTGTATATAAATCCTATTGGGCTTGAATCCATGTTATATGATGTAAGCTTTTTAGGCTATGACTCTTTGTTCACATTGTGAGTAGCTTTTTTTGTGCTATGTGCTCAGATCGAGGTGAATGTGGTCTATTTGACACATTCATATGGTAACATACATTTATTTTCATAATAGATCATCAATTCAAAATAAGTCCTAAAATCAATGAAAAAATTGCCATTGAGAATGGCAATACTATTGAACTATTGTCTACAACAAATTAGGTCTACATCTACAAAGGAGATACAACCATTTTTATTAAAAATAAATAAAACTAAATTAGGGTTATTAAAAACCATACCAATGGCTCTAGCAAAACCATTTGAAGATGTTGGTTAGACAAGACCAAAACTAAATATTTGTTGGACTATGAGGAAAGAACGAAGCACTCTAAAAACTACTTCAAACTATGAGGATATCCCAAAAGATGAAAAGTAAATTGTGAGACTAGAAGCGTCTCATTGAAAATAATACTTTGAATATGATTAGAGGGTTGAGGACAAAGAATTGAATCACCCATGTCAGGTCAAGGAAGAATACTCACAAACTTATTATCACTAAAGTTGCAAAAGCAACATCTATACAAGGCAATCATAACTTAAAAAATGGGTTACACAAGTGATGGTTTGGGTGTGAAAGGACAAGGTATTTGGCACATAACAAAGATAGAAAAAAGAAGTTTAGATATGTGGGGAATTGGACCTAACCAACCACAACACACAAGTAATGGTGATACTATTAAATGTGTTGGGTGTTCAAATCCTTAGTCTCAAATACAATCACGTGGGCCTTCAAATCCTCACTCTTAATTATAGGTTAAAATTCATGTGATACTAGTAGTGGTGGTAGTAATGTTAATGGTAGAAGTGGCGTTGGTGGTGGTGATAGAAGCAATGGTAATGGACCTAGTGGTACGAGTGGTGGTGGTGTTGGTGGCACATGTATAGGAAAGTTTTGCACGTTTAACAAAAGAGGTCAACATAGGAAGGCACATACCATCAAATTCATTAAGAGGCAAAAGACATTGATTATAGAGCTATAATTGTTATTAAAATTAAACGTTTTATGTCAAGGAAATTGTTTTATATTACTGCTATTGCTAGTGGAACAAAAAAGGCTCAACCTCAATCTAAAACTCAAGCATCCAAAACTCCAACTATTCATAATCCAATCAAGTGATGGATTGTGCCTCTAAATTTTGATTACAAAATTGAGTTTGACCAAAAATTACAAAAAAAATAATAAGGAAAGATATAGAAAAGGATGTTTTATAAGATCCATTGCTAATACAACTAACTTGCCAACTTATGAGATAAGGAAAATTCTTAATCTTTAGTTGACCATACCTCTCTATGTAAGAGAATCAACACATGGTTAAGAATTTTAAGCCTCATAAGCACGTTATCCTCACCAACTTTAATGTGATCTAATTATTTCTTAAAAACATCTAACAATAAAAACATTTAAGGTCACCTCAACTATAATTAGTGAGGAAACAATAGTTTGGATGACATATTTTCGAATTGTTTGTATTGTGAGAGAACCTTGACCAATTTCTCAAACATAAAAAATGCAATTATGCTTAATGAAGTTCCGATCAAAATTAAATGTGATAGAAGTGTTTCCCTCCCTTATTGTGTTAGTTTGTAAGGCATTAGATAATGTTAGTGATTTAATTCACACCATTTATTGTATCAAAAAATGGCACAAGTTTGTGCTAAAGTCACTTGTCAAATTAGAAGGGGAAGCTCCCTATAAATTAAAGCTAACCTAAGCTGCATAATATGTACTTGTAATTTACAATCTTTACAATGTATTATAGGGTAGTTTCGAGTATGCAATGCAAATTAGTTGAACAATATATTCAAAACATATGGATCATACTCAACCTACAAAAAATTGTTAAGTCTAAAAAACTAGACAAATACAAGACTCCATTATTACTCGTAGGAAATGATTACTAACAATTTTAAAAATTGACACAATTAATCAATAATTTATAACAAAACTAAGTAGTGTTTAACATAATTGTTCATGTTTTAAATTGAATACAAAAATAAGTATCAGTTAACATAATTATTCAAATTTTGAATTGAGTACAACAAATAAAACTTGAAAGCATTGAAAAAAAAAATTAATTAACTTAATGAAAAGAAGGCGGGGCTTTTTCCAAACATGTCGAATGAACCCTCTACAAAGCTACCCATAGTCTCTCATAATAAACCTATGATCCCTCAAACCAACCCCAAACAAGTACACTTTGATTGTGCTTTTCATTAAGGGATACTGCAAATTGGCTAGCTTTTGCTCAATTAATATTAAATATTACAAACATCTTAAGATCCATTAAGCACCCATGTGAGCTATTGTTGACCCCTATAACCTATTGCCCAAAAGTGTCTATAAATGTCATATTATTGTGATCATGTTTCCATTGTATAAATTAATTGCACAACCCAAACAGGATGTCAAGAGAATTAAATAAATGTCATATATAGCATCATCAACAAGGTAGCCATAATTATGCACTCAATGAACACCCAATGTCATTTGTGTAATGTAAACGAAAGTAATAGCAAACATTACAACATTAGTAAAGGTTTGTGTGAGGGAATTGATTGAAACCCAAATGAATCCATGAAACTTGAAGAATGAAGATGGTCTAGAAATTAAATGACACCTAGAGGTTTGCCACTAACATGACAAAAGTAAATAAAGGGGACTAAAAGAGACTAATTGTGTATTTATTTGCTTATATATACAATCATGGAGGCCTAGAAATTGATTAATATACATCTTATTGAAGCCAAACTCAACATTTAAACTTAAAGTTTATTACCTAATGCTAACCTTAATGAATTAATAACTAAAGGCCTTGGCAAGTAATCTACCAAAACACATCAAAGAAAATATCTAGATATGAATTGTAAAAGAACCTTACCATGCAAAAAATAACTTATTTTCTCAATTATATTTTAATTTGCACCAAACTAAATTGAACTACACTTCAACTATCATTGTGTTGACGTCCATTTGTTGATCACTTGAATATTCCTAATATTATTGTAGACACCTAAAAATGGTTAATGTATTTTCATCTTGTCATTTCATCATTATCCTTTCATTTCTTCTATCTATATTTAATTAAACTAACATTTTAATCTTTTCATCCATAATAATTAAATTATTTAATTTTTTTTTAGACTGCAAGAATCGAAATTGGGTATTCGCCCCGCTATAAACTGCAATGTGCTTGATAAAGTTTTTTCACATTACTGATGACACTCGCGCAACACGCCCTCCGATACCACAGGGACGGTATATCGAGGATGGTGGAGAGACTAGACCTCATGTATGCAACAAGATGCTTTAGATAATCAAGCTAAACTCACTATCCCAAATTATTTAATTATCTTAATCTTTCTATCATGTCTATATTAATTAAATAATTTTAATTATTTAATTAATTCATCTCCTATCATTTTTCTTCCATCATTCATTAAAATTAAAATACAAATTATCTTTGATCATCTATAATTAAATAACTTTCAGAAATTATTTAATTAGCTAACACTCATCTTTTAAATAAATTAAAAAATAATTTTTTTCAATTATTTTTTTTATATTTAATTAGTTAACACTTTTTGTTTAAATAAATTAAAATAAATATTTAAATGAAATATTTTCTTCTAAAATAAATAAATTACTGTTATTATTTAATTCCCTCTTTCTTCAAAATTCAAAATTAAGGTCTTACCCTATCTTGAATTTTTCTACCTTTGATCTTGCAAATCAATCTCCGTCATTGATCAAATGATAAGTGAAACATATAAATAAGAAAGTTTCATTTCATTCAAATCCCCTTACTCTTTTATTGTCAAAATCTTTAACAATTTTATGATCAAAATCTATCAAGCATTCAAACATTATCAAGCATTATCAAACATTATCAATCATTTATCAAGTATAGGTATCATTTATCTTTGAGCATTTATAATTATCATTGCATCATATCACTGTTGCTCTTTCACAGTTTGTTATTTTGAAGAACAACCAACAATGAATCAAATCAAAATTAACTATGATAACTTTGTTGGTTATCTAAATTTTATATTTTAAACCAATCTTCAACTTTATTGCATGATTGTGAGAGCGGGTTTTGCAATGTTGATATTTGTGATCCACATTTTCATTATCTACAATTATTTTCTTAAAGTTTGAAAGTTGAAGGACAATGGAAGCAATTGTCCCTTCGACTTATGTATGTACTTCAATTGGACTTCTTTAGTTTACACCAAACCAAATTAAACTACACATCAGTTGTCACAGTGGCGCGAGTTCAAAATTCAGTGGCTGATTAAAGTTCAAAACAAAAATGAGCATCCCTAATTCACTTGTAACTACAAGACATGATGCACCAATACACAAATCAAACTAGTAACTGATGAAGCAATTGTAAGCAATCATTGGATAAATTATTAGATTGACAATTGCTAGATGTCTCTTAACACAAACTATAATAGGAATGTAAGACCCAAGAATGTAATCTTAGTTATAACATATGTATATTGGCTCATGTAACACCAACATTACAAGCTGTTTTTTGTAACCTATCAAGGCTTTCTACTGATCGAATAACCTTTTCTGACCTCAATACCTTCAAAATAACTACTAAGCAGAAACAGCTTTTCATCTCTCAAATTGACTCATCTATAGCATCACTAATGTCAGAATTAAAATCAAGGACAACAACAAACCTTCAAGATTACTGAATTTGATAGCTCTGTGTGTGCATGTGTGTACAAGCATCTGCCTGCATGCACATGAGGATGTGCATGTGCACCTCATATGAGCACTTTGCTTCACTATCCTATTGAGGGATCACAGAGTGCAATCCAAGACATTGATGACACTTAAATGTACACAGTTTTTCCAAAAGCTCTTCAAAATTTGTATGAAAACTTTGTTAATGGTGAATTAAATGGCAGCATTCTTCTGGACTCAACTGCATTGTAGTTTTAATACCTGCATTTCAAAAGTGATCTATGACATCTATGAAATGGAGTTCAATTAACATTTGATTCCAAAATCATGTTCTAGCCCAAAGTGTTGGCAGCTCTAGCAAGAGTTCATTCAAAGCCCATAACATTGGGCTTCGGTTGAGGAAATTATCTGCTTGTCAAGTACATAG
This sequence comes from Sequoia sempervirens, assembly GCA_007258455.2. Classification (NCBI taxonomy): domain Eukaryota; kingdom Viridiplantae; phylum Streptophyta; class Pinopsida; order Cupressales; family Cupressaceae; genus Sequoia; species Sequoia sempervirens. The sequence continues at coordinate 143,945 of VDFB02349579.1, read as the reverse complement.
AGCATAGCAGTGTACATTGTAACTTGAGTTCCAAACGTTCAACTTATAAGTGGAGTAGTGTTCTGGGATTGACTGCATGGTATTTTTAATCTTTACATTTCAAAAGGCGGTAGATGAAGTGAAATTAATTTCAATTAATATTTGAGTCCGAACTCATTTTCTAGTCCAAAACAATGGCAGCTCTAGCAAGCGTTCATTCAAAGCCCATAACATTATGCTTAGGCTGTGTAAAGTATCTGCTTACCAAGTATATAAAGCATGACGATAAACAATCTGACTTAAGTTCCAAAAATTCAACTTCTAGGTGGAATATGCTCCCAAAAAGTCCCTCTTTTTCAGCCTTAATCTCTTATAGCATTTTCAACAAGAATCATCTTAGTTCATTTTGAATCTTAAACTCCTAAGATAATAATAAAAGAACATTTTTATTACTTTTGAAAACAAGTGTTCAGAATCTCAATAAAATAATGCTCATTTTGGAAAAAATATTGCATTAACTGTATTATACGATTCCCAGATGGAGAGCAAATTGCCAAAACAAATAGTTCTTCCGAAGTAAATTTAGAAGTGTTTCATGGGATCTAGAGTGACGGCTGACATGTAACTGTCTAAAAGATGTCTGGTGACAAACCTATTTGCAAAGGCTGTTTTCAAATGAGAAACTAAGAAATCTCATACCCGACCCAGATTGCAACCTTCAATTCTGCAACCATACTTCTTCCTTGAAAATAGTCACACAACTTTTTGCTGTTACCTGTGATGAGGCATACCAAGGAAAAACTAAAGATTTATATACCATGCTTTCCTCAACAGTCTGTCATAAATGTGTGTCAGTATTTCTAACAAGCAATGAACAGTGAAGCCAAATGACATATATTAAAACCAGAGTAAGAATTAAAATGCTACATGAGGACGATTTTCAACCAAGATGAGATTGAGAAAAAGTCTCGTCATATCTTGCCTAATACATATGCAGCTTTATTACAATCCATATCATGCAGGAAACTGCCACGAGCGAAGGCAAATTTTGCCTTTGCCAACCTGGGCAGCTAGGGCATATTAATTCAAAAATCTCAAACTGCCTCATCCTCTACAACAAACTCTTGTTAAGAACTCTTACTTGTAATGGAGTTTTTCCTTAAGACCATAAACCTCCAAAGAAACTCTAATATACAGCCAACCATGTTACAAGTTCAAGGTAGAACTGACTGTACTCATTAAAAATCAAGATCTTGAAGGCCTGCCTAGAACCAAATATCTGTGACAATAACATAACCTAAGAAACAAGTACAGGGATTTCAAATCTCAGAGATTCTTCACATAATCATCCTGAAGATCAAGGTGACATGCGATCAGCAGTTGATAAATAGTCAGAATCGGATTCTTCCATTCCTGAATATGCAGAATTCCCGGTCTCAGTGATGGGAATGCCTAGATTTGTCGCCTCTGCACAAATATGGCCAATTTACATCAGGGTAGCACTGGAAATCAGGTATATCTGAATATGCCTTTAAAGATTTACTACAATCAATGCTAAACAATTGACTTTAATAAGCAGTTAGTATGTACCAAAAAGAGAATTTATGGATGGTCTCTTTGGTGATGAGCTCCTTTTTAAATCCACTGTCAGTAAAACAATGACAGCAATTATTAAAGGGATCAGTCATTGTCAATAAGTTTCAAACATGAGCAGAAAGAAAATATGACCCTCATCAAAAATACTGCACTGCTAATACCACATACAAAAAGTTCACAATAGAAAAGGTAATATCCATTTTGGAAATGGTAAATAACCACCAAGAAGATTTTTATTATTTTATATTAATCAAATTCAATATACAATTCCATCATATCTATTATCAAGAACAATTAAAACATCCAATAATATCTAAGGTTCAGCAACTTGTAGCAGGAAAGGCAAATACAAAAACATTTGAAATACTTCACCAAAACAAAAGAAATATAGGAAATAGAAACAGAGATCTATTCATCGCCAGTAGGCAACCTAAGCTGAACCTTAACCAAATCAAGAACCCAATGAGCATTCCCAACTAAGTGAAAATGCTAAAGTCTCATCCTGAATGCAACGATGTCATAATGAGGTCATAAAATGAGTTATGAGAATATCATGCTTTTCAAAATCATGTACCTTCTGGTTATGATCTTTTATTGTTTCAGTTTGTTACTACTTGAGATGTTGGAATATCTTTTAGCACTTGCACTTGATATTGTAACTTGTAATTACAGATTTATTCACACACTCTGATTCATTTGTAGACATTCATATAAATTATTTCTTCTTTCATTCACATCCATCTACTTTAAATGGGTCAAGGCACAAGATTTAAATGTCCTTTGTTTTTTTTTAAAACTAGCCATTATACTTGGGCACACCATTATAATTGGGCACTAGGGCACCTAGCTTGAAATTCATTGATGTTGGTGCTTATCATCGTGATGCTCTCTCTGCCTTTACGTAATATCTACCATCTGCTATACTTTTAACTCATCACTCATCATGTTTACTCAACTTTAAGAGCCGCGATTTCAGCCTCTCATGATCCCCAAGCTTCTCCACAACAAACTGCAAAAATGGGACTAAAAATACTCTAGATACAGCCACTTCCTGACCAAACATCAACAGAAAATTTGTATGCCTTGCTATCACCTCAAAGGTTGTACAGGAGACCCATAGCATTATTATTGTTAATATACTCCCAATCTACACCTTCGATTCCAAACTACCTCATTCACTACTAATATATATGCTTGACAGGGAATGAAAAGCAACTTGCTCATCATTCACAAAGTGTACCTCCCCTATAACTTCTTGAAGGTTATGGGATTCCAACACAGGATCACTATCTGTTACAAAGTGAACCTATCTTTACACCAGTATTCCATGGTGTAATGTCCCCATTTTTTATGGCCTTTCTAGTATCTGTGGCAATTCCAACATTCTTGGAGAATGCTAACTTTTCACACTTTGGGAAGTGTAGAAAAGTAATTAAATAAATAACTTAAATTGTCTTAAAAGAACTTTATATTGTTTTCCTAAAGGCAATTTATGTTTATTTATTTATTTTAAAGAAGGGTGGCCAACATCACGAGTGAAACTTTAAAGAGGGCAAAAGGTGATAATACTAGGCATGGCGTACACAGTGATGATTTAAAAGGTTGTTTCAAATGAAATATTAAAAGTGGCTTATAAAATAAAGATTAAAAATATTATTAGATACTTCTTTTTTATTAGTGAGGGAAAAAGTGAAAAAAAATATATATATTTTAGTTTCCCTAAAAGTGCCTATAAAAGAAGTTTTTGTGAAGAGAGGGCATTCTTGGTATTGTTATTTTCTTGAAACCCCAGTGGTGGAGTTGAGCAATTCTCTACAGCCCTATGAGAAAAACCCAAACGTGAAGATCAATTTTGGAGAGGTGATCTCTTCCTAACCAATATTGTGGTGAATTCATACAAAATTCACAGGTGTGCTTACTGTTTTGGGTTTGTGGGATTTGTATTGAAAGTAAGAACATTCTCAGATTTGTGTTGGTTATAAACTATAATTGAAGATTTCAGTTTAACGGAAAGTTTGTGGTGGTTTATTGAAATACTTGCAAGTGTTGATGAAATTATTATTAAAAATATTTTGTAAGCCCCAAATGCTAACCGTACCCTTTTGAAATACTCAATGTTTGTTTGAGTTGATTGAACTAATCCAAAGAAGGGCAGTGTAAGCTTTAAGAACGAAGCGTGTAATGTCCCAAAAATAAGACTGGCCAACATGATCCTGAATAGTGTTTATTAACACTAATTAAAATAACTAAATAATTTTGTCCTGTCGCCGACCTAGTTGGTGTTGGCACCTAAAAAGTATTTTATTTTGATTTTGAATTTTGGTTGCCTGAGGCCGACTCTTTCAAGTTGGCACAAATAAACTAATATTTAGAGGTGGTCTGGGGCTGTTTTTCATCATCACGAATTTGGAGATTTCTATTCAGCTGTCTTGAGAGCGTAGCTCCTCAAGCGGAATACCCAGGTTGGTGCGTAGCATCCAATCTGGGCAGATTCGTGTTTGTGCTCATCAACATATAGACTACACCCTCATTTCAAGCAATTTGTTGTGCAGGTTGTGGTGCCCTGAGGAGAATGATTGTCTCGATCTGGCCGAGCTCGTGGGCTCTGGCCGGCCATACACAACAGAGCCGCCAACACTTCCAGACAGATCTCCAGCACCTATCGGCATCATCTTAGCTCGATGCAAGACCAGAAGAGAAGGCACTCGAATCATCGGGTCCTGAGGTCAGAGGAGTTCTTGGATTCATCATGGCATCTTAAGACCCGCGCTGGCAGCAGAGAATCAACATCCACTTTCAGGAGGTCACGTGTATGTCTTCAAGAGCCCAGTGCTTGATGCGGCACCACTAAAAGGGTGACGCATGATATCGCTTATCTCAGATTACTCCTTCAATTGCATTCTGGATACTGTAATACACTATTGCAAATATTCGAATAGAGAGCTATTTTATTGTGACTTCTGAACTAAGTGCATTTTCAAGTGGAATCCAATATTGTGCTATTATGAATAGTTTTATGTAAAATTCCTAGCTCAGACTGATAGAAATTCAACTAAGCTTGATCAAAGAGTTGGAAGGGGCAGATCTATGAGCGATGCCAGTTATTATGGCGGAACTCTGTTATCGCCATTTGTGCCATCAAGCACCCGGCCTGGCATATGTGGGATTGTTAAGATTGTATTCATCGCAAACATATTGAAGCTCATCAGAATTATTAATTTTATATTCAGAATTCGATCCTCAGTATCTCGTTGCAAGTTCTCTGTGTTTCTCAGTTTATTATAGAACAGCTCGTTAATCTATTGGTTACTGACTATCATGTCTAGTGGATGCTTCATTCTGCATTGAGTTATTTCATTGCTTTAAATTGTTTATGCTTGGAATTTAAATCTGGCTTAAGATCATTACAGTGGTATCAGAGCCAATGACCCTGCCAACCAGTGGGTTTGCATATTAAAATAAATCATGGAGCGCTGAGAAGAAATACTACAGGAAATTCTCCGAATTCAAGAGGAATCGAGGAAATCATGGGAAGAGTTCAAACTAGCACTCAAAGGATGGGAGTTGAAAAGAGAAAGAGACAAGGAAGCCAAAAGAATCATTGATGAATATCAAAGCCTACCAGATGACTTCAAGAATCGCATGTCCTTGGACTCTTATGTGAGCTTGTTTGGGAGCGCTGAACCAAGCAAGAAAGATGTGTGTGACTACATTTTGGAAACAAGAAGGAAGGAGGATCAAACCAAAGTTGTCATCGACAAGAATGAAGAGGAAGGCACTAATTCTTTAGTTGAGCATAATGTTTCATCATCATCTAAGGAAGGCGAACTGGAAGGTAAAGACAATGCAACCGAAGCACTAAAAGGACCATCTCATGAGGAGCAACAAAGAGACACCACCAAAGGGTATGATAATTCTAAGATTGAGTTAGAAGTATATCATAAGGATGATGAGGATCAAGAAGTAATGGAGGCCCTAGACTCAATATGTGATGGAAGAAAGGAGGACGTAATTGATTGCGGGGGACAAAATCCAGAGGAACAACCGAGGATCAATGAGGAGACCAAACCATCCATGTTGAGTTCACATCAAGGAGGTATGAGTTCACTTGATATTCTTTTATATCCTTTGCATCATGGTTTGGATATGTTTGAAACATAAGTTGCCGATGCACATGATAATGAGCCTAGAGAGTTAGTGGGAATTGAGTTGACATTGTGAGGTCTTAAGGAAAAGGAAGATATCACAGTTGTAAAGGAGCCTGTGGATGAAGATTCTACACGTTGCTTTGATGGTGACCCTTCCCCAGGGCTCTATGGTGACAATGCAGCCACACAAGAAAGACCTACAGTATTGAAGGAACAAGCAGAGGGGGTGTATAAGAGCATTGGAAAGTATGAATTTCCCTTGATAGAGTATGACAAGTATTGTGAGGAAAAAGCCGAGGAAGAGATTGAATCAGAGAGACACGGGAAAGAGACACATCTCGAGACCAGGCATGAGAGTATGGGTGCGCATCCGTTGGAAAGTCAACTAAAGGTCAATAAAGGTATGGTTGGGTTGACTCTACATCACTTTGAGCAAATTCATAAGATGATATCAGTGCTATGTTGGAAAAATCTAGATAATTGTGATGACTTTGAGGAACTGCATGTTCTTAAGGAAGCTTGGATGGTAGTCAAGACCAACTACCTATATTTGCTTGTAGATAGAGATCATCTACTCACTTTGGGTAAGATGCACTATGCTGCTATGAGGGATAGAAGAGAGGAAGTAAATGAGCATTGGGTTAAGGAAAGCATGGCACCAGTTCCCATACACACAGTAGGATACCAGCTTCAGATTGCTTCCACGAGGAGTGGCAACCTGAAGATGACCCAAGGAGAAGGTATGAAAGACGAATCCGAAGGATCCAACGAGGGCGAGATAGAGGTTGGCACACATGATGATCAAGACGGCCCTATCACAAGGTACATGGGGGAAGCCTTTGATGTTGAGTCATGGGTGAAGAGCTTACTGCATCAACTTGCTGGCAATCAGGCTATTACTATGAGTAATAGTTCAGTGCCATTGGGGATGTATGGCCCTGATGTTATAGAGGATGCAATTTTACATAGCAGTCAGCTTGATTTTGGAGACCCAGTTCGCAAGCATGTAATGCGCTGCAGATATAAGCAGACGTAGCCACCAAAAACAACTTCAACTGGAAAGCAAGTTATAGTGCTCTTAGCTGGGCACATATTCCATGCAGCTATAATCTGCATTGCTAAAGTGGAGGATGACTTTCGTAAAACGGAGGAATTGGAAAGGCAGGCAGGAGCAGCAGATATTGCTAAATCGCAGTTTCTTGCTACTGTTTCCCATGAGATAAGAACTTCCATGAATGGGGTTCTGGGAATGTTTTAGATTCTAATGAATACAGAACTAGACCCAACCCAGCTAGATTATGCATGCACAGCTCAAGCCAGTGGAAAAGCATTGATAAAACTAATTAATAAAATTCTTGATCAGACCAAGGACAAATCAGGAGGGATTGAGCTGGAGGTAGTCCCCTTTGATTTACATGATATTTTAGATGTTGTTCTTTCTCTGTTTTCTGGAAAGCATGCAGTCTTTGTTTCCGATCGGGTGCCAGACTTTATTACGAAGCATGTCTTTGTGCCCTTCATGCAAGTTGATAGCTCAAGTTGGCCAGGTGTTGGGAGTACATTTACATTCAGTATTGTCTTGAGAAAGGCTCATACACGACCTCAGGAGGATTTGAATCAATCTCTGCGTAAAGCCTTGCCAACTTGTCTCAAAGGAAGGAGGGCTATTGCAGTGGATGGAAGAGTTGCTCGTGCTGCTAAGTCTTATTTACATAAGCTTGGGGTGCAGGTTGAAACTGTCCATGATTTTAATTCAACATTGGCAGCATTGTCAAGAGAAAGGAATGATGCTTATCAAAGATGATTCTGTTAGCAACCCCACTCAACAATTCTAAGTCTGGAAAAGCTAAGGCAGTTGGATTTCTAGAAACAGTGATTGTGAAGCCTCTCAGAGCAAGTGCAGCGGCTGCCCATCGTCAACAAGCATTGGGAATAGGAAGCGAAAATCAGCCAGGGAAGAGGATCACAAACGGACCTACATCTCCTCGCGGTCTTCTGTTGGGAAAGATGATTTTGGTGGTAGATGATAATCAAGTAAATTTTAGAGTTGCTCCTAGCGCTCTGGAGAAATATGGAGCTAGCGTGGAGAGTGCTGAGGGTGGGAAAATTACAGTAGCAAAGTTACAGCCACCACACCCAATTGATGCTTGCTTTATGGATATCCAGATGCCTGAAATAGATGGGTTTGAAGCTACTAGACAAGTTCGGAATTTAGAAAGGAATAATAGGGAGTGGCATGTCCCAATACTTGCAATGACAGCTGATGTAATCCATGCAACTTGTGAAGACTGCTTAAGGTATGGGGATGGTGTCATCATACTTGGTGTGGAATTGCAAATGTTTGTGTTTCAGCTGAACTATGATGCATGGTTCCAACCCTATGCCTTGATGAGGGATGGTTGCCCTATAATGTTACACATAGATTTTCCTGAAAGTACCTTGCGGACAGCAGCTGTTTGGAAAACTTGGGGAGACATGGGTCATCACGTTATCATTGGAAGTGGGTGTCATGTTGAGGCACTGTCACCACTAGTTATTCGCGGCACCCTTTGTGTCATCACCTTCAGATTTTGGGGCGCTGTTCTGATCTGCAACCCAGAGTGGACTGGTGTGCCCTTTTATGTATCCCTCACAGCAGTTTCACACATCCATGAAAGGTCTCTCAAAGACAAGGAGGTTGTTGGTATTGATAGTCTACTCCCTCATAGTTGTTGGACACAATGGTGTGATGAATTGCGATCAGGGCATTGATATGACGGGTTTGCTCTTTTAATGGCTCCGGATGAGTTGCATCACGATTATGGGTCTGATGAAGCTTATATCAGAGTGGAGCAGCGAAAGATTAGTACATGAGGTCATGTTTCCAGGATCAGATCTTTTCACCTCATTTTGAGTGACTCAGCATTGGATCGCAGTTGCTTGAGGACAAGCACCAATCTGAAGGCGAGGACTATAATGTCCCAAAAATAAGATAAGCATCTGGCCGACATGATCTTGAATAGTGTTTATTAACACTAATTAAAATAACTAAATAAATAAATAATTTTGTCCTGTGGCCGACCCAGTTGGTGTTGGTGCCTAAAAAGTATTTTATTTTGATTTTGAATTTTGGTTGCCTGAGGCTGACTCTTTCAAGTTGGCACAAATAAACTAATATTTATAGGTGGTCTGGAGCTGTTTTTCATCATCACAAATTTGGAGATTTCTATTCGGCTGTTTTGAGAGCGTAACTCCTCAGGTAGAATACCCAGGTTGGTGCGTAGCATGCAATCCGGGCAGATTCGTGTTTGTGCTCATCAACATACAGACTACACCCTCATTTCAAGCGATTTACTATGCAGGTTGTGGCGCCCTGAGGAGAGTGATTGTCTCGATCTGGCCGAGCCCTTGGGCTCTGGCCAGCCATACACAACAAAGCCGCCGACACTTCCAGACGAGTCTCCAGCATCTATCGGCATTATCTTAGCTCAACGGAAGACCAGAAGAGAAGGCACTGGAATCATCAGGTCCTAAGGTCGGAGTTCTTGGATTCATCATGGCATGTTAAGACCCGCGCTAGCAACAGAGAATCAACATCCACTTTCAGGAGGTCGCGCGTATGTCTTCAGGAGCCCAGTGCTTGATGCGGCACCACTGAAAGGGTGACGCATGATATCGCTTATCTCAGATTACTCCTTCGATTGCATTCTAGATACCGTAATACACTATTGCAAATATTTGAATAGAGAGCTATTTTATTGTGACCTCTGAACTAAGAGCATTTTCAAGTGGAATCCGATATTGTGCTATTATGAATAGTTTTCTGTAAAATGCCTAGCTCAGACTCAGAGAAATTCAACTAAGCTCGATCGAAGAGTTGGAAGGGGCGGATCTGTGAGCGACGCCAGTTATTACGGCGGAGCTCTGTTATCGCCATTCATGCCATCAAGCACCCGGCCTGGCATATGTGGGATTGTTAAGATTGTATTCATCGCAAACATATTGAAGCTCATCAGAATTATTAATTTTATATTCAGAATTCGATCCTCAGTATCCTGTTGCAAGTTCTCTGTTCTCAGTATATTACAGAACAGCTCATTAATCTGTTGGTTACTGACTTTCATGTATAGTGGATGCTTCATTCTGCATTGAGTTATTTCATTGCTTTAAATTGCTTATGCTTGGAATTTAAATCTGGCTTGAGATCGTTACAAAGTGCTTCATATATGGAAGGCTTTGAAAGCCTTGACCCAGCTGTAGCCTTTAGTAGGCTTGTACAGTAGGCACAACCTTTGGGGTTTTACACCCTCAGCTGAGTATCGTACAATCGAAAGGCAGATTTCTGGTGATTTCAATATGAAAGAAAGGGTTTGACAGTAACTCTAGTAATATTAAGATTTTCAGAAAATAATTTTCTGATTTTGTAACAGCATTCTTATCACCATTCCAAATCATTTTGGCAACATTATTTGCAGCAGTTTTGGGAAGGGACTTGAAGTCTAAATCACTCGACTGCACCATTACTGAAGCAGTCATCTTTGGGCAGAATTGAAGAGATTTTTGACCTTTCTGGCAACAGCAGTTATAAGGATTCATCAGTATTATGGGCACAAAAACTGTCACCATGTTCCATGTGTGATATTACTTCGGTGAGCAGCTACAGCAGTCATCTGGGAACTTATTTGAATGATATGTGATAAACCTATAAGTTGTAACAGCAGTTAGAGGTTAGTAATGTAAATACATTTATATTTCAATTTGTTTCAGCTGTTTATAGTGTTGACATAAATTAATCCATAAATGTATGAGCATATTTATATAAGTCAGCAGCAGTTGTACCATCTATATTGCTGTTTATATCATTTAGAGTTGATTGAAATAAGAGTATCATTAATTGGCATTTTGTCAAACTGTTAATTAACACATTGAGGATCCAAACAAAGTTGAAATACACAAAATTCTAGTAGGGGATTTTACACATGGGGTCTCAGGAGAGGGGTAATAGAGAAAGATTTTGGGGACAGCGAATTTTGGGGGCAGCAGTGGGACATCATGTAGTGCCTACCTGTTCCTAGCATATGATGTTAGTGGGAAAATTGTATTTCATACATGCTTAAATGTTTCATGATCATGTTTTGATAGTATTATTTTATGCCTTGATTCCTTGTCTCCTCTATGGTTATTTTATCATTGTTCTCAACTTAAATGGCACAAAAGTGCATGTGTGTTATATAACTAATGTCCCTTAGAAGGGAATGGATGTATTTCATCTTGGAAGTTTTCTTGAAATGCGTGCATAATGCGGGCTTTCTCAAGTGATTATTATCATGTTTTGGTTCATGAATATATGCATTACAGATGCTATAATTAAATGATATCATGAAATTTATCGTTTAAATGCAATGAAATTATGGATATGATGTTGTACACCGTGGGGTATTTATGCAATGCTTCAGCTATTTATATGCATGGAGTAGGTACACTTGACATGTGCATTAAGTGGTTAAAGGTACTAGGTATTTCTCCACCTGGCTCCACAAATCTGAGTTTACCCCAACAGTGGTTATAAGGAGATGTCACATTGGCCATTTTTGTATTGCTTTCCCTGTCATACTCAATCCAAATGCAAGACCCTTGTTATTTTACCCATGTTGACCTAGATACCACCATTGGTATGATTTCGGATATCGTAACCCTTTTTGTGGATGTCTCGTGAATGTGTGGTTGATGCTTTGTTAAATTTCCCGTTTCCGCAATTTAATTCAGTTAAATGCTTATATGGATTTAATGGTGAATTATAGGCTAAATGATATTGGGACATGAATTTAATTGATTTTCAGGACTTGGGGGTTATTTGTGGGAATTTCAAATGGATAAATAGAAAAATGAGTTATATTAATTTAATTGGATTTAAATCCTGATTTTTGCAAAGTAATGTGAAATATTCCTTATATATAATTAAAACGTGATTTAAATGTAGAATAGAAAATTGGACTGAATTTTAATGTCTTATTCTGACTTGGGTGAAATCAGGAATTAAATGTAATTAATTAGAAAAGCAATATATTATTTTATTGGAAAAAGAAAAGGGGTTAAAAAGAGAAAGGGTTTCTATTTTTCATTTTATGTTATGAAATTGGGAAAATTTGGAGAGGGAAAAATCTTTGTTTTGAACAAATTGAATTTTGTTGATTGGGAGAGCATTTCTTATTGGAATTTGACGAGATCGGATCCGTTGGAATAGGAATTGAGACGGGATCGTGATTTCTCATTTTCGAGACTCCTCGTTTGGCATGCACGGAAAACTTCACATTTCAAATTTTGGAGGGCATTGAGGTATTTTTTTTGTTTAAAATTCGCTTGAGCTTTAATCTTCAAATTTGTTTGTAGGAGAATGATTAGGGGATTGTAGAATCCTTCCATCTCTTTTTATTTTGAATTTGGATTGGTGTAGCATATAGATTTAATTAAATTTTGGAAAGTTTTTAAAATGGTGGGGTTACCATGCCCAATTTTTCGGGAAATGATGAAAATTAGCTACAAATAGTTTCTGGCTTTGATTGTGTGATTATTTTGCATCAACGTTTCAAATCACACTCCCTGATCCATCATTATGAAGTAGAGAGCATAAGGAAATCTGCTATCATTAAATGATGAAAATGTTAATTTTAAGGTTAAGAAAAGTGCAAAGGGTATTCATAGAATTTTAATTTTTAAAATTTAAATTTTTGATGAATTTCCATGGTGGAATTGGGAAAATTTCTAGTTTTTACACTGTTAAGATATTGAAAAATTTGAAAGTTTTATATGAAAATGATTGAAATTGAATGTTTTGAATTGAACTTCCTAATATGTGATGTTATGCATTGTGTGAAAATGTCATTGAAACTGAAGAAAATTGCATTTTGCATTGATTTTCGTGCCACTTGTTGGAGGGTGTGATGAATGTTTTGGAGTGTTTTGACAAAGTTGTACTTCGTGGTTTGTGATAACATGCATTGTGGGGAAAAGTTATTGAATTTGGATAAATTGGGAATTATGCATTGGGTTGTGTGCCTAAACTTGAGTTCAACAAATATGTTGACTCTAGGACTTGATCCTTTTGCTATGTGATTATGGATGGTTTCCTCCATTGGTGGATGGGCCCCAATGTCAGTACTTATGTATGCCATTGTGTTCATGCCAATGGATTTGTGATTTGGGTCATCATTTGATGCTTGCTTGTCTCAGCTATTGTTACACCCTGTTGTGTTGTTACCTATTTACTATTACCTTGATGGGTTAAAATGCTTCAATATATTTATTATTGTGTTTTGTATATGAATCTTGATGGAAATATGATGAATAAATGTTTAATTCAATTTGATGTTTTATAATGTTCTAAAGATGAAAATATATGATGCATGTGAATGTAATGTTATCAACTAACTACTGTTGTGATGTACTAAGCTGGATATAGGAACATATTCGAACCTCTAGAAGAGAGGGGGAGTATCACTCAAGATAAGAACTTGGTCTAGTAACCCTAATGAGCATAATTGAGAATACACACACTCACTTCCTAGTTAGTCTAGTTGCATTAAGATAGTTCAGGAAATGGTAACCTTTTGTCAAGGTTTGAATATGTTTTGTATTGGTATGTGGCTTAAGTCTTTGAATGCTCTTGTTTGTGGATATATGATTGAGTCTCTATGTTGAGTGAGAGTTCTTTCTCGTATGTTCATATTTTAACCAATGAAGTATATACATAGAATGTATATATGTATATATGTACACGTCTACGATAACTCATACATGTGAGTGTGTGCATTAGTATATGTAGATAGACGTATCTACACATGCTCATGAATGGATAACCCATATGCATGGGAATATCAATTGGACAAATGAGACATATATATATACACTTCGATCAATGAATATGAGAATGTGTTTAAGTACGGATATTAAAATAACGTTATATATATATATATATATAAACGTATATACATATATATTAATATACATATATGTATATGTATGTATATACATCATAGTTTGCAGACTCGGTTGGACTTGGCGGACTCGGGAGTCCATTGGCCAGCCAAGTCGACTCGCCATGGACTCGGGAGTCGATCCCAGTAGAGTCCTGGGTCAGGACTCGGGAGTCTGACCTCAGGACTTGGCCGAGTCCTGAGGTTGGACTCGGTAGTCCCGACCCAGGACTCTCCTGCATGGCTCGGAGTCAAAAAGGGTTAAAAACCCATGTTTTTTTTAACTTTTTCTTTCATTTTAACACTCAAGTTTGTGAAATACAGGTCTGCAATTTGAATTGGGGTTGAAAGAAGACAGTATTATATGCAAACATTTATAATCTTATGATGTTGTTATACATTGAAACTATGAGTATTTGATGACTATGAATGATTAAATTTCAATTATTGAGTGTTTGATGATCATAATTCATATGACGTGTAATCTTTGAATTATGAGTGTTTGATAATCAAATTAGGCTCTCATGTTCTCTAAATGCATTAATTTGTAATTTTGTTCTTGTTTTTTTGTAAAACTACGGTTTATTTTTTTTGCCGAGTCCTAGCCGAGTCTTTTCCCGAGTCCGTCTCGAGTCCCGAGTCCGAGTCATATTTTTGGGCTGCCGAGTCCGCGGCAAGTCCAAGTTTGCAAACTATGATATATATATATATATAATTATAATTATTTTGATATATGTTTATATATATATATATATATAAAAAAAAATTGGCAAGTAATGTATTTAGTAATCATGTGGATATATATATATATATATCTATATATATATATATATAGTTTGATATATATTAAAAGTATTTTGTAATAAGCATAGCACATTATCATAATGATGACATATATGTTACAATAGCCAAAGCTTAATGTTGTGCATAAAGCGCATGAGGAGAATAAGTCAAAAGACTTACACACAGTGCATAAATGAAAGCAAATACTAGTCAAACATTGCAAGTGAAAACAAATACAGTTTCAAACATTGTTGACTTAGTCTTAACCACACATGAATAAAGGGTGCTTAAGTATGAAAGGTGGCACCAAAATCTGCAATGAGTGGGAAACAATAGAATTCTATTACTTGCGCCATATCCAGGCTAAGCCATATGATAAACATGAAACTTAGTCAATGCAAATATGGCAAAAGTTTGAAAGGGTAGTCGACTTGAAAATCAAATAGGAAACCTATAGTAATGCGTCATTGTGCCTTGACTCAGTAAAAGAGTCATGTAGTCACAAGAAAGGAGTCGACTCATCCATTCTATGAAATTGGAAATAAGAGGACTGTTATGTGCTGCAATCTGGAAGTTTAAATCAACCACATATCAGCTAAGTTAATGCATTTTTGGTTTGCTGTTAGAGTGGTGGCAGATTTTATAGCTTATTTGTAGCATTATGATGCTCATATTTTAGTATAAATAGAGGTGTTTTCTCTACCATTTGTAACACTTTTCCTTTCGGAATTCTTCATTGCTATTCTGCTATAGTTTTTTGCGCAAGCATTATTTTGAGAGTTTTTGGTGAGGGAGAGTTGTTTGTGAATTTGTGTTTATTGAGAGTTCTTGAGAGGAGGCTAGTGTTTGGAGATTAGTTAAAAATTGAAAAAGTAGCAATCGTAGTTGTGGAGGTTGAGGTTGGAAAGCGGTATTATCAGTTGGAACTTTAAATCCAGGCATGCTGATTTATATTCCTCTATTATTCATGTTTGAAAGGTTAGTTGTTTATAAATGCCTTGATTGGGAAAGATTGTTTTTGGAATGTATGATATGCTTGTTCTTATGAACTTAGCTATTTCCTAGTTTGGAATAATCCTATGTGATTTTTGGTTGAGTCTTAAATTGGTGAAACCCTCTTATTTGGGAAAACATTTATATTATGTTGAAGCATGTAAGGCTTTAATGCTATTAGAACTATACTTAGTTTGCTATCTTATAGTACTTTTATGAAAATGTCATTTTGAACATAGGTGGGTAGCTTGGTTATTCCTGGGGTTACATAATCCATGGGAAGGGGGGTAACCTAGCTGGCCACTAGTATGTGTGCATGTATGGTTAGCATGGTTATACCTGGGGTTAGAGTAATCCATGGGAAAGGGTGTATCCTAGTTAATCAGTTTGTTAAGACTTGGTTATTCCTGGGGTTAGGTTAATCCATGGTAAAGGGAGTAACCTTGTTAGACAATTTGTTATGTCATCACCTTAGATTAAATGTGTGATATGATTATGGTCATTACCAAATCGAGCTAAAGGATAGGTGGACAGATGACTCACACTCGAAGTACTAGGTGTTAAATTATTTGGCCAAAGTCATGTAAGTAGCCACTGTTTACACTATCAGTTCACTGTGATCCATGATTGCATTCTAAGCAAGGACGTCATACATGTAGGTTGTAGCCAATGTATGATAGCTCTAGATATGTAGGACACAACACTATGCTCAGGAAGGCCAGGGTTATGGGGTTGCCAAACCAATCTCTTCGTCGAAGGGTAGGGCCATTTACTAGTTAGGTAGATGTGCGAGGGACCGCAATAAATCCATGGTTGGTGGAAAAGTGCCTGAGTGATGCTCTCCCTCATACAGTTGGCGGTCGGGATTTGAGGATGTAGCGCCAATTTGGGGGCACCTAGAATGTATGCACCAGTGATGCGGACATCTAGGAGTTATGCACCAACATTGGGGACATCTAGATCATTGTATTTTGTTTATATATCTCTACCATTGAGCTCATGAAAACTATGAATGTAAACATGTATCTCTATTCTTATTGAGAAATTGTAAATGGGAAATATCATCATGAAATTATGTAATGTGAAATTGTTACTTGAATTTATTGAAATGATTCTTTGTTATGGAATGGGAAAGTTTGAAATGGTTATGTTTCAAATGTGCATCTTGTTATTCAAATGGAAAGAAAAAATTTATTGCTCATAATGTTAGTAGCATAAACTGTCCACTTTTAGGTAAAACATTGTAAAAACAATGGGTAGAACAATGGGCATGTTACACGTAGTATCAAAGCTACCAGGTTCAGTGCTAGAACCTATGTGCTCGCTATGATTTCGTCCAACATTATATGAGTCTAATGTTTGGAATTCTTATGCCAAGATGATGCATCTCAAGATGACTACAAGGAAGTCAGTAAGTGATAATAAGTGCTACCTAAAGGCCAAGTGTAAATGTTATATCAAATTTCCCTAAGATCTCAGACTAAAAAAAAAAACTAAGGATGAACAAAATTCTGAACAAGACTTGAAGACGGATTTAAATTCTGAAATAACAGAGAAGACGAATGCAGAATATTAATAAATTTTGATATCTGCAAAGGAGAACGGACCTCACATAAGTAAGAGGGAGACACTCCTCAGATGAGACATGTCTCATGAGAGGACGTGTCTCCACACGTCCACTCATGGGACGTGTCTCTTCAAGCGCAGGGCTCTCTTAACTAATGTTAACCAAAAAACGTAACATACATTCACTTAGATGAAATGCGTAATCATCTAAACTTAGTTTCGTTTAATATTTGCAAGAAGATCGATCAAATTTATCAGATCTGAAACTGACTTATTTGATATTAATAGATATTGAGAACAGCAGGATCGAATACAAATATCTGATCGTAGCTATCTTCAATCAACACTCCCTCTTAGCTAGGGAAGCTATTACAAATCAAATAAGTAGAGCTATCACCTACACACGTGATATCGAAGATATGATATGATTTCTCAAGATTGTCAAGTCACATGACATTCTTCATAATCACATCTTCATTATGGTATGTGCACTGACATCGAGTCACACGATGTCTACCATAATAATTCATGGCATATCCACGGATATAATTATCCACCATGATTATCTCTTAGGAATCACAATGATCTTCAAAAGACATCAAGTCCCATGACATCCATCAAGGTGTCCAAGAGATACCATCATGACATGTCCACAGATATCAAGTCACATGATATCTATCATGATAGTTCAAATTAACATTGTAAAGTCGTCACCTTACAATGTCACATACAAGTGTTCATTATTAGAAAGATCGTCACCTTTCAATAATGTACACAGGGAAAGAGAGAGAGCCCATAAAGTCATGGAGTCACACACATGACAAAAGAGTTTACACATAAAACATCTTAAATATATTAGTACAACTTCTAAACAATTTGAATTTTATACATAAAATCAACTTACATTTCAATCATACCAAGCTTCTTCCTGAAGTGTTCAACCTTGATTCGAGAGAGAGAGGTTAGGTGAGAATGTCTGCGGTTTGATCATTTGTACTAATATACTCCAACTTGATCACATTTCGTTTTACCATGTAATGGTAGGGGATCTCAATGTGCTTAGATCTATCATGAAAACTCCCTCTTAATCTCAGCATTCAAAAATTCCTTGTCTTACACCTAAGGTTAGAGCTTTCTTCAAAGTTGAGTTCTTAGGCCATGCCAGAACTTTCCCATCCATAAAGGTAACCCTATATCCATTGTCTTCAAGAGCTGAGATGGATATTAGATTCCTCTTTATTCCAGGTACGAATAAAACTCCAATGAGTTGAAGGAGAGACCAAATTTCAATGTGATGGAGCAAGTTCCAACCCCTTTTACCGGATGTGCTGAATCATCCCCAATTGTTACTTCTTCATCAAACTCTTCAGTCATAGTGTCTAAGTGTTCTCTAAACCCTGTGATGTGCCTTGAAGAACCACTATCAATCACCCAGTTGTTGATATTGATAGATACATGACTTGATAAGGCTGATTAAAATACAAGTTTCTCAGAATCATAATCAGAAGTTGACTTTTCTGTTTTAGCATATGATGCTTGTTGTTTTAATCTGTCAGGGCACTTCATTGCATAGTGTCCATATTTATCACACCTAAAACATTGAACTTGGGAGATGTCCTTTCTTTTCTTGGAGTTTTTCTTCTTACTTTTCTTAAGAGAATTTGTGTTTAAAACTTGAATATCCTTGAATATCCTCATCTATAGGTTTCTGCTTATTTTCCTTTGACAAGAGTCTAGTTTCTTCTTGTAAACAGTCAGATCTTAACCTATCAAATTTGGGGAGTTTAGATCTCGCACTTATCCCTTGAACAAATGACTCCCAAGAGTTTGGTAGGCCTCCTAGTGCAATTAATGCTAATTCTTTGCTATCAATCTGATATCCAATTGTAGATAATCGATCCCTTAGTTCAATGATCCTCATGAAGTATGCATTAATAGTTTCTCCTTTGTTTATTTGGATATTGTTGATTTGCCTCTTCAATGCAAGGGTCCTACTGGTGTTGTTTATCTCATAGGTGTTCTCAAGGGATTTAAACATTAGATATGCAGTTTCATGTTTTGCTAGAATAGGTACTATGTGATCCCTAACTGCATCTACTAAGATTTTCATGGCCTTTTCATTATTCTCAGTCCATTGAGATTTCTCAGAATCATCCTCAGGTTCCCTCTTGATTTCTTTCACAAATGAGTCTAACTTATGTTCTTTGAGAATCATCATGATTCTGAATTTCCATGAGGTAAAGTTGCATGCTCCCTC
Organism: Sequoia sempervirens; assembly: GCA_007258455.2. Taxonomy (NCBI): domain Eukaryota; kingdom Viridiplantae; phylum Streptophyta; class Pinopsida; order Cupressales; family Cupressaceae; genus Sequoia; species Sequoia sempervirens. The sequence goes on along the minus strand of VDFB02349579.1, from coordinate 124,671 downwards.
AAGACGATCTTCGAATCTGATTACACTTGACATTATGAAGAATGTGATGTGAATTCGAATTTTTCTAATAGTCTGAAATCTAGATTTGATCAGGATTTTTCCAACTTGGCTCTGATACCATGTAAATGTTATATCAAATTTCCCTAAGATCTCAGACTAAAAAAAAAAACTAAGGATGAACAAAATTCTGAACAAGACTTGAAGACAGATTTAAATTCTGAAATAACAGAGAAGACGAATGCAGAATATTAATAAATTTCGATATCTGCAAAGGAGAACGGACCTTACATAAGTAAGAGGGAGTCACTCCTCAGATGAGACACGTCCACTCATGGGACGTGTCCCTTCAAGCGCGGGGCTCCCTTAACTAATGTTAACCAAAAAACGTAACATACATTCACTTAGATGAAATGCGTAATCATCTAAGCTTAGTTCCGTTTAACATTTGCAAGAAGATCGATCAAATTTATCAGATCTGAAACTGACTTATTTGATATTAATAGATATTGAGAACAGCAGGATCGAATACAAATATCTGATCGTAGCTATCTTCAATCAACACCAAGAAAGAAAGGGAAGCCATTGTTCGAACCATAGAGGAGACCAATTACGACAATGCTATTTGGTTGAGCGACACTGAGACTATTAGTCATGCCCACTCTCATGTCAGTCAAGAGAGAAAGAGGATGCAAGAGGTTGCTAACTTTGTACCTGAGAAAGAGGATGGAAGTTATTGTAATAGCCTCAAGTGGCAAATCGGATGTATGTCCCCCAAAACTATGTATATGTGGATAGGTTTGAAGGTTATTTCCCTTTTGACAATGTATGTGAACAAAAATCCAAGGGGTATACCCCACTTAGCTATGTATCAGAGAGTGAATCCGACAGATACTCTCCCCTAGACTATTTGAATAGTCATTCCATGTAAAGGTTAGGATATTGAAATCTTGTTGATATAAATGACAATTATGTTTTGGCAAAAAATTGTGTATGAGTTCTTTTAAACTTCATTTATATGAATGTTTGTTCTTTGGAAATGTTTTAAATGATATGTAAACATTCTGAGAATCTAATTAAAAATGAAACCTCCAGGTGTAAACTTTCTTGTCAAAAATGGTTAGAACTAGAACCAACCTTGGGGGAAACCAAGAAATAGGCAAAGGAGCAAAAAAATCAAGGGATAAATTGGACTGTATTTTAGCCATGATGGATGAGACAAGAGAAAGAATAGGAAACCTTGAGCAAGAGGTAAGGGGAAAAGAAAGGGAGGAACAAGAAGTTCCTAATAATGATGAAGAAGGGGAAAATTCCCATGATCATACTCAGTCTAGTGAACATGAGGATGATGAATCACAGTCTAGATCAAAGGGAAGCAAATGGAAATGACTTGCTAGTGAGCTATCTCGAGATATGAGAAAGATCACTCCTTCGAAGTTTGAAGGAAGTACTAGTGGGGATGTGGCTAAGGCATGGCTCACAAAAATGGAAAAGTAATTTGAAATCAAGAATTACTCTGAGATAACTAAAGCTGTTTGGGGAGCTTTCCAATTAGCTAGAGAAGCATCCAACTGGTGGATGAATAAAAAGATGGGGATTGAGCTAAGTTCTTTAAATCTTACTTGGAGTGAATTCGTTGAAATTTTAAGGAAACAGTGACTACCTCAACTCTTCTATGATCAAAAACTTACTGACTTCCAGAACCTGAGGCAAGGAGATTCCTCAGTTAACGAATATTGGGAGAAATTCACTTGTCTGCAAAGGTACGTGCCCATGTATCAAAAGGACGAGTGGTTTCGCATAAATTTCATCATGGGCCTCAATGCCCAAATAGGTGGAGAGGTAGATGTGCGCGGTCCTGCTACCATGGACTTAGTGTACAAGAAAGCCATCAAGCAAGAACAAAGGCTTAAATCTATCTCGAACTACCATTAAAAGAATCGGAAGAAGTTTAATTGGTCACAAGCCAATCAAGCTTCGAAGAAGCCCAATGAAGGGCAAGATTTTCAAAGGAAAGGGGACAAAGAATCTAGTAATAGGTGGAATAATTCAATAAGGGACCGTATGGGGAACAACAACAACAACAATAACAACAATGCTGGTAGGAATGAAGGCAGTTCTGGGAGGCCTGTGTCAAGAATTGGACCATTGAGGGGATGTTATACTTGTGGCGGAGATCACTTTGCAAATCAATGTCCCAACAAACCACCAGGGACGCAACCACAAGGGAATCAATTACCTTCTCAATGAGAAGCATTCCAACAAAGGATTCATGCTGCATTAGACAACCGGCAAGTAGAGTACTAGATCACTCATGTGGAAATATCAAGTACTTTGATTGGTACACCTGTTTCCATTCTTATTGATATTGGTGCCACTATAAATTTTGTTTTTCCTAGTATAACTAGTAAAATTTCTAGAAAAGTTGGCTATATGGAAAAGTCTTGGATGGTTAAATATGCAAACCAAACAAGAGCTAAGATGGAGCAATGTCTATTCTTCCAAGTTTCTCCTCGGAAGTGAATTTGTATGTAGCGCCCCTAGGTTCCTATGATGTCATTTTAGGGATGAATTGGCTATGGAAGCATAGAACCAGTGTAATGTCCCTTACTCGACTTTGCCCTAGATTTCGCTTGTTGATTAGGTTTAGGGGTTCTTTTCAAATAAATGTTCTCTTTAATGAAATGATCTTGGATTGAAATCTACATTCACCAATTTAATAACATTTCCACATACACATATATTTGTTAGCAATGATATCTAGATATCCAAATATAAACATAATCATAAATGCAATAATGAAGACATATGAGGAGTGGCATGGGTAGATCCGCCCGAAGCTATCCATCTAAGCCCAAGAGCACAAGCATCCGACCAAGACTACCCACCTCTTGGCCCCAAGCGGCAAGAATGTCCGACCAAGACTATTCCACCCTTAGAAAGGCGTGCTTAGTGGAAACACTTGTCCCTGCTTTCTCTACCCGTGCCATCACCTTGGAACACACTTAACCTATTAGGGACAGTCGGGGGAGCGTATAAGTGGCCCGGGCCTACCACCCCTCCATGGCCGCGACAAATCTTGAGTGGGACCCCCACCCCTCCATGGCCCACCCATGCCTTGGGACTGGGCGCACTATGAGTGGAATTTCCACCCCTCCAGGGCCCATCCCTGCCTTGGGTTCTAGGGGTGGACTTGAGTGGGGCTTTTAGGCACCACTTCCCTCACACCCTTCCTCCCAATAAGTTGCAAGTTCACTGATGAAGACAATCTTTTAAGCAATCAAATACATTTCCATTTATGATTGATTATTAAGTAAATATCAAATCTATTCTTAGAAATTTCTGATCATATTATAAATCAAAGACAAAATAAAAATACATCTATTGACCTTATTCTAGATATCTTATGGTTAGAACAAATAATAATAAATACATCTACTCTTCCTTACTCAACAGATTCTACTCTATAAGTTATGAACATATTATAAAACAGTAAGCATGCCTATCGATTCTCCATTTTATATCTATAGCAGATCTGCTGTATTTTACTCTTATATTTCTCATTCTTTCTTCCCCTAATTATCTATATGAATTTATTTATATATTTATATATATATTCTTACACATGTTACATGTATATCCGTATATATATTTTTATATCTGCTTCTTAACTTCTTAATCTGCTGTGTTGCAGATTCTATCTACTATTGTTGAATGGTTTTTCTATTCTGATATTCGGAAATACTAAATATTAATTGCTAAGTGAGTAACCTCACCTGATTTGCTGTACTCAGATACTTTTACTTGCCTTTCTCTTCACTCCCGATTCATACTACCTTATTTCATTCCTAAATCTGCTGTTTACTCAGAAATATCTCTCTCAGATTTCTTATCTTCTTTTTATTTCATGATTCACCTTCTATTCTATCCCTTTCCTCCCTTCTCTTCTTGTTTGGAATACCTTCCTTATATGTCTATACAAGGCACGACCTTTCATTTCACCTGCACTTCCTAAAGATCGTGTCTCTTCCTATCACCAATCCTTGTTTTGTTCTATTAATAATAAGGATTGCTGTTATTAATAGTATTATGTTTGCTGTGTGCGTTGGTTTGACTAACTACTATTTATCTTTTGTCTTGCTAGGGATCGTTGCTTAGTCTATGGGATTTAGGTATTAACTAAGGCAGAGGTATATATTATTATTTTATTATTATTATGATACTTATAATAAAAGATACTAATGGTTCTTATTAATTATGATAATTGTAATGTTCCTTTATTCATCTACTTAATTGAGGCATAACTATTATTAATTTTATTATGAATATTATTATTATAATAAAATCAATTTATTCTATTTTGCATTATAATAATTGTTTTATAATTATAATATTATCTATGATAATGATAATTATAATAATATTCAGATTGCTATTTTATTTTTATATTTTTGATATTTTTTTTTTTTCGTTTATTTGTATTTCAAGGTGTTATAATTTCGGGGACATGACAACCAAAGTAGATTGTCATGCAAAAACAGTGGAATGTTTAGATGAGCTTGGAAATTGGGTGTTCTTGCAAGGAATGCCTAGAGAAGTTAAATTGTGGCAGATCTTCGTCGTACAAATGCATAGGGTGAAGAAGAAATGTTGTCAACTCTTCGTTGTGAAAATGGAGAAACTTGAGGAATGCAACGAATTCATTTCTCAAGATATTGTAAATTATGGACCTCAAGACCCCAAAGAAGCCGAAGAAGGCGAGGTGGTAAAATTAGGAAAAACAGATATGGAGAAATATCCTATCCTATGGAAATTTGCGGATGTATTTTCGGATGAATTACCTGGATTGCCTCCCAAGAGAGTGTTTGATTTCTCCATCGACATAGTTCCAAGGGCGGAGCCTATATCCAAAGTGCCATATAGGATGACCAAAACAGAATTAATGGAGTTAAAAGCTCAATTGGAGGAATTGTTGTCCAAGGGACTGATTAGACCCAATGTTTCACCTTGGGGAGCACCAGTGATCTTCGTGAAGAAGGATGGCACACTGTGCTTGTGCATTGATTACGCTTTCTTAATAAGGCAACAATAAAGAATAAGTATTTGTTGCCACGTGTTGATGATCTCTTTGATCAGATGCGAGGAGCGGCAATATAATTTCAAAAATTGATCTACGATCAGGTTACCATCAACTGAGGATCAAGGATGAAGATATTTTCAAAACAGCTTTTACGACTAGGTATGGTCATTATGAGTTCACAATACTACCTTTTGGGATAACAAATGCACTTGCAGCATTCATGAACTTAATGAATAATGTATTCAGAGACTTCTTGGACAAGTTTGTGTTGGCTTTTTTGGATGATATTCTTATCTATCCAAGAATGAAGAGGAACATCTCCAACATCTAAACATTTGAGTTTTATAGAATGTAATGTAATTTATTAAGGACATTTGAGTCCTTTCACATGTAATTGTAATGCATTTGTAATGTAATTTGTAAGTGGACGTCTCTCATGAGATGGTTTGTAATTCATTTTTGAAAGTTAGTGTTTTAGCTTAGTTATGTGTCTTGGTGTTGGTGTTGGGGACAATCATAAATGCATATGAATGTAATTATGCCTTGGAGGCTTATGAACTTAGGCACATTTCATTTGTTGTTTAAAATGAATTTCGAAGTCAAATTTCATAGTTGGGCAACCTGGTATTGCATATAGGTGGCCCTATCTCAAGCTAGTTAACCTAGGCCCTATCTCAAGCTAGTTAACCTAGTCTTCCATATTTTTGCCTAACAATGTTGGGGCGGCCTACAGCATCCTAGGGCGGCCTGGTTTTGTAGATTAAAAATCTCAAAATTTTCTCTAAGTGTGTTAGGGCAATCTAGTTTTGTGTTGGGGCAGCCCTGTCCCCATACATTTTCCATAATGTAAAATCTCTTAACCAGGGTTAGATAAGGGTTTTCTAAGCCTTCTCTCCTTGTCAAATATCTTTTAGGCCTTTTTGTTTGCCTATGGTGATCGTTATAGTCAACTAGGTCTTCAAAAACCTAGTCATGTTTTCTCACTTTTAGGACATGTTAGTTCCTCTCAATTTTGGGACCTCGAATGGGTAAACCATGTAAATGGAAGTTGTTCATCATGGTCCTAGGGACCTAATGATGTTTGGAACTTATCCTTAAGTGTTTTTGTTGAGGACTTGTGGGTTCTCTTGCATTGTTTTGTGTGCACTCTTTCAAAGTTGGTCGTTTGGCAAACCTAGGGCTAGGGAGATTGTGCACCTTGTCTTGTGAAGTCTTGGGAAGGTTGTAAACCTTCTTAGTTGGTCTTGTTAGAGTCCTCAACACTCCTCATAGTCCTTGAGGATTGTATTGTATCTTTCCATTTGTGTGATGTCACATTGCAGCGGGACATCTTGGAAAGCATATGGTTGATCTGGAAGTGACTATCGTCATTACAGTTAGTGGAGAGTTTGTATCTCTTGGTTTGACATCCTTTGGTGAAGGTATGTCCTTGTGTTGTTTGGGTTAAGTGAGTCTAAAGGTGAATTGGAGGTTGATGATTTCCTCATCCTATTCTAGAGTTGTGTTGCAAAAGAACGTGATCGAGCGTTGTAACTGATTGTGTTGGTGATGTTCCATCTCTCTCTCTCTCTCTCTCTCTCTCTCTCTCTCTCTTCATGGTGGATTTAGCCCACGAGTGGTTAGTCTTTCATTGTTCCCACCTTGCTTATGCAATTGCGATGTCATCTCTTGTTGTTGTTCTTTGTGTCATGGTGTTCATGCAACACTTGTGCGCACCTAATTTTGCAAGTTCGACATGTTGATGTTGTATCTTGGGTGTTGCGATTGTGTTTCAAAAAAAAAGTTGTTCAGTCAAGTTTTGCCTTGTGCTTCTAGCACGGCATTACACATCAGCGAAATAATATATAATGTTTAGAAACTTAAGTATAAAAAATAGTAAAAGAAATTGCATTTATCATTTATGTCATAGTTAAAAAACTCAAACATGACAAAAGCTCGGCGGACCCAAAAAATTTCAAAAACTTAGAGAAATTTCTGAACATCAAAAATTTAAAACACAATTTTGTAAAATAATCTTTAAAAACATGCATAAAACTGAAGTTACAAAGGTTCTAACTATTTTTTCCTTCATTTATAAATTGAAAACAGAGTTCAATTACAACACGGTGCTATATGATTATAAATTACATAATGCATATCTATTTTAATATTCTATAAATTTCATTTGTGGAAAACATGGGCTCAAAACAAGTTCTATTTTGCTTTTCAAGACCAAAGTAATACAAGGTAAGATTGAGGAGTGGAGCCACTGCCACCAAGCCCAAAATAAGGTCTTCAAGGCCACACAAACTTTCATGGCACATGCAAGAAAAAATTATTGCAAAAATGAGGTCGTTTAGGGTGGGACTTTGTCAAAATTTAAGTTTTTGGCCGTGATGATATCATGTTGACATCTAGATAGTGTTACACAGGGATGCATCCCCACCAAAATCCTCGCATTTTTGGGACAAGGATGTCCCCGAGACTCGAGGACTTGGAGGGGACATCCCCCCACTATTGCTCAAGACCTAGAGACATTTCCACCATGTCCCTGTCAAGGAGAGAATGTTTCCAAGACAACCACCCCTTGGTTTGGGGATGGCTTGCGAACTCCAGGACATGCCCAAGGGACTCCAAGGAGTATCCCAACTGTACCAGGGTCTTCCAAGCATCCCCCATGGCAAGAAAATGAAAATGTCTATTTTTAAAAATCAAAATATGTTTTCAATTTGCATCCCCAAAAATTGTCCACCTATTAGGAAACTCCATGGAACATCTAACTTGCAACCACGTCATCAACTTCCATGACCAGATTTCATGCAAATCTCACTTGCCTTTCATATTTTTCCTACACTAAGAGAAATTCTCCCTTTCCTATTGCTCACTTACATGCTCCTCTAAGTACATGCACCCTCATGTTCACTCACATATTTTTTTAGTCAATTTCTACATAAATGTTTTTTTTTCTCTTATGTCCTATTTTTTCCTCAAGCAATCTTCTCTTCTTATGCTAGTATAGCTGATGCTTGAGTGTATATCTACTAAAAAACTAAGAGAATGTATTACCTTCACCTACTGTTATATCATCAACAACCTGCAATCCTCTCTTTTCTTGGAAAAATAGTTTGCAATGTGGCCCAATTGTAGCATCCCAACAACATCGGGAACTTCTTCACCCCAACTCCCTCTATCCAACACAAAAGCAAAATCAATCTCAAGGACTTGATATGACGGCAATCCAAACCATGGTAGCATTCCATTTACATGATATTGATATTATACATTAAATATGTAAATGGAATTCAATTACCCTAGTTTAAAATAGTAAATACACATAAATAAAAGAAATGACAATATACCAAAATGTGTATATTGAAAACTTGGAATATAACTTAAATGTTAATTTCAAGTTATAGATAATCTAAGTTATTGAATAACTCATGAGTGTTTCCCAAGTTTTTGAAAAAAATCACAAATTATTCCAAGTTTCTATCCACAATTGCAATTTTTTTCAAATCTTTTGCTACTATGATTCAAACATTCATGTATTCTTCTTAAAGGTCTTCAAACTATAAGGTTTTCCTTTTTCTAAAGACCCTTCCCAAGCAGTTGCCAAATGCATTGCCACTTGTTACATCATAACTCTATGCAATCCTTATAGCCTCACTCTCCACCTTCTTTGTCAAACCTAGTGTTAGTTCTTTGGTTTTGTTTTATCAAATCCATCAATAACTAAGACGGATTGTAAGACTCATAATCCATACTCGATATTACTTCAAAGTTCAAACCATTAGCTTTAAAAACTGACTTCATGCTCAATAGACCTCAAACAACCAATTTCATTCTTGACCTTCTTCAAATGCTAACACCTATTCTTTTCACTACCTCACTTTGTAGGCTTTGTGTTATACCACAAAGCCTTCCCAATTCATGTAACCACTTTGTAGATTCATTGATGCCTTCATGTACATGTTTCCCCATTAAAACTTTCCATCATAAGATTTGATCACTTCAATGTTGCTTTGATCACTCTTAGTCTTCTTGACAGATTTTCCTAGCATCTTTGTCTAGTTACAGCATGCCATAAATCATGTACATGCACAAATATTGCTCATCAAACAGTGATAGTCAAGAATTGATGGTCATTAAGCATTCAACATGCTCATTCCACAAAAGATGTCCCAAACAGAAAATAATTTGGGACTCTCAAGCTTCTTCTTGAATGGTTTGGAGAATTGAAATGTTCCAAAGAAAATTGAAAGCTTCAGCTAAAAAAAATTCTCATTCTTGATTTTAATGTGGTTATTTACTTTTTAGTTTTTTCCTATTAGAACTGTCAAACTGACTCTTAAGACTTCCCCTCCAACAGTTTCATCATATTCAACAAATTTATATTCATCCACCCAAACCCTCTTAACGTTCACACATGTTGATACACTAGTCCTGACCATGACATACCAAAAACTAAATGATACTCCTTCAAGCATACATGGTCAACAAACAAGTCAAAATACCTAGTTACTCAAGTATGTTTCTATTTGTATTATTCACACTAGCTTTGGGCCTTAATGTAATGTCCCCACTCTAGTCAGTTCCAGTTGCTGATGGGTTAGCCTATTACTTGGACCCTTGTAGGCTGATATGTTTGGATAGAGGGTCTCAGTGGCAGTTAATGGAGGTTGTTGTCACTCCATTTCTTCAGTTCAGGATTGGGTTCAGTTTCAGGCCATTGCGGATCAGTGTTTGGCTTAGTTTGAGGGACTTACTATTTATAGTAAGTCAATCTGGCAGTGATGCTATTTTTAGTCAAGGCACCTGGACACATGGGGGTTATACAGTGTTGACCCCAGCTTCAAACGACACATTAAAATATTGTGTATTGAGGGAGATATTAATATTTAAGTGGTTAAGTTATATTTAATTATTTAAAGGGATATTATAAAGTTATATATTAACTTTATAAAAGTAAGTCACTAAATTTAATAACGTGAGATTTAATATTAAATCAAAAAGGTACGCTCAAGTGGGATGAAATATTTAAAAGAGTATAAAGTACCTTAAATACATTTTAAATGTATTTAAAGAGCTTTTTGGAAATCGTGCCTTTTTGAGGAGAATATAAGCAGCAAGAGCAAGTCGACTTCTTTTATGATTGATCATTTGACATTGTTTTCTTGGCTTCTTTGAAGTTTGTGCCTGAGACAAGGGTTTCAGCCATTTTGACACCATTGGAGAACGGAAATTCTTCAAGGTTCTGCGATCTTGAAGTTGTGGAAGACCAGCTAAATCATTGCTACAGAGAGGGCTTCATTCAAGAGCCAGCATTTATAGAATTCATTTCAGCTGCCATTGAAGAGCAAACACAGCATTTATAGCACAAGTTGTACCTTCTCGTGCAGGCCGTACTGTCCACCTTGAGGCCACGTGTTGCTGTTACAAGGAACGCGTGTGAGATAGGGCCTAAATCACCTATCAATATTGGATCTCCCTTCACCCATCATGGACGCCTAGTAGTTATTAAGCATTGGATTTCCAGATTTCAATGAAGGAAAATCAGCTAGTGTTTTCGGGTATGATTATGCATAATTGATGTTTGTAACTATTTCTTATAAGCAAATAAACTATTTACAGCTCTTATATTTGTATTCTAGTTTTAGTTCTAGTTTTAATTGCAAGTATTTCCTATTTCCTGTCAATTATTGTCAAAACACAACAAGAAACACAAAAACAATGCATTCAGCACCTACAGGTAGAGTTAGAACCAACAAGGTTCTTCACAGTGGTATCAGAGCTCTGATCCTGCCATTCTGGAGGGTTAGAAGTTCTTATGCGACCGCATTAGGTTGGCCCTCACAAGTATTACTCACACAAGAGACCTAGATTATAGAGAAACTAGTTTGAGGAGATACCATTAGAATACCAGTTCGAGGAGACACCATTTGAAATCATGGGAGATAGGGACAATGGTGAGCCGCCTAGAAACCATGGTAACAATGAGGACAGAGAAGCCAAAGACATTTTGAGGGGACTTGTAGTTGGGTAGGAACAGGTAGCAAATGTGTTGCAGCAACTTACTACAGTTGTTCAGCATATGACCATTCCTAGGAGACTAAATCAGGACCAAGAAGAGGATGGTACTGTTGATGAAGCCCCATGGATGAGAGTAACACCCACACGTACCTATGACAAGCCTACACACCCTACATTTGTGAGAAATGAACCTGACGAGGGGAATGTGGATGAGGAGGAAGGTGACGTGGTCTTTGCAAATAACGTGATGACACTGCATGATGAGTGGGAAGCATTACCAAAGAGAGTTAAGGATCATCTTAACCTTGACAGGTGCATGAGTCAGAAAAGAGAGCAGAGCAGGAACAGGACTGACAAGAAACCAAGGAATAAAAAAAATGATCTTAGACATGCAACCAACAAGCTAACTCTCTCCACTTTTGATGGCAGCAGTAGGGTTATAGCCAGAGCTTGGGTTAGCAAGTTGGACACTTTCTTGACCCTACATTCTATGGCAGAAGAAGACGCCATTAAGTTCGCAACTTTGCATTTGGATGGGATAGCCCATGACTAGTGGCATCATGGGATGGTTACCTCGCAGCATGACCGTATCCAAGAGTTCGCTGACAGGTTAGTCGAGCGTTTTGACAAAAGAGATCCCGAGTTGTACTTCAGAGATCTAGCTCAGCTAAAACAAATGGACAGTTTGGAATCTTACATTGGTGAATTTCAAAAGCTTTCGATCATGGTTACAGGTATCTCAGAGAGGAGGCTGGTCATATTATTTGTAGAGGGTCTTTATGAGCCTATGAAGGGTTGGATCAAGGCTTTTGATCCCCCTACCTTGCAAGAAGCTATGAGGAAAGCTCGTAGCATGGAACTTACAGCTCCACGTAGTAAGTTCAACTCAAAACCATCTTCATCCTATAATGACAGCAAATCAGATCCAAAGAAATCAGAAAATGTTGATCAAAAGAAGAAATTTGCAGCCCCTTTGGATAGGGAAACAATTAATGATTTGCGTAGGAGGAAGCTATGTTTTTATTGCAAGGGTCCTTACGATCTAAACTATGATTATCCTCTTAAGCCTAAGGGTCAAAATAGGCATATGGAGTGGTTTTATGAAGGTGAAAACATGACTGATATAACAGACTAGCAAGCTGATCAAGACGATTCAGGAACTAAAAACTCGGAAATTGAAGTTGAAAATGAAGGAGAAATGGAGCTACAGGAAGCTCATATGTCTAGCATCCAAAGGGAAGTCTCCTTTAGGTTGCGTGGACTCTTGGCTGGTCAAAGAGTCATTTCTTTGCTTGATACAAGTGCAATTCACAATTTCATAGATGCACGATTGGTGGAAAAGCGTGGAATTCAAACTCAGGAGTTTAAAGGAATAAGGGTAAAAGTTGTTAATGGTTACACTCTCAAATGTGAGAAAATGATTCTGGATCTGCCTATGAAACTCAATAACTATGAGTTTAAAGCAGATTTTTATGTGATTAATATGGGAGGCATCAATGTGGTCCTTGGCATGAAGTGGCTTCATGCAATTGGTGAATTTACACTCAACCTTAGAGAAATGGAAATGAAATTCAAGGTTGACGAGACTAATCATGTACTTAAGGCCATTAGGGACAGCAACTTCAAGGTAATCACTCTCGGGAGAATGGAGAGACTTATTAGACATGACATGGTAGAGTGGACAGCAGAGTGTAAGTTGATGCCTTCGTATGAGGAGCACCACAAAACACCCTATCATCTAGATGTTCAGGAGCTCAGAGTTAAGCATACAAAGGTGTTCAGTGACATACCACATGGTAGACCTCTTGATAGAGGCATAGTGCACATCCTTGAGTTGGAAGAGGGCACCAAGCCTATTATGATTACACCTTACTAGCACCCAAAGCGTTTGAAGGATGAGATTGAGAAAACTATCAAGGAATTGCTTGCTATGGGACATATAAGGCCAAGTAAGTCTCCTTACACTTCATCAGTAGTTTTGATGAAGAAGAAAGATGGTACACTCAGGATGTGCATTGATTACCGAATGTTGAACAAGAGGACAATTAAGAATAGGTATCCCATTCCTCGCATTGACGAGTTGATAGATGAGCTTCACGGAGCTTGTTACTTCTCCAAGATAGACTTGAGAACAAGATACCACCAGATCAGAGTCAGAGAGCAGGATGTTGAGAAGACTGCATTTAGATGTCATTGTGGACACTATGATTTTTTGGTTATGCCCTTTGGCTTAACCAACGCTCCAACTACTTTTCAGTCCACTATGAACAAGGTCTTCCACTCTCAGATGAGGAGATTTGTTCTGGTATTCTTTGATGACATTTTGGTTAACAGCAGATCTTGGGAGGAGCACATGGTTTACCTAGATACTGTTTTGGGCATACTTGATAGGGAGTCCTTGTACGCTAAAGAGTCCAAGTGTGTGTTGGGCATGGCAGAGCTTCTATATTTGGGTCACATAATCAGTGGAGAGGGAGTTCGCATGGATCCTGATAAGGTTCGTGCCATTATTGATTGGCCTACTCCTGAGACTTTGACTCAGCTCAGGGGATTTGTGGGGTTTTGCGCCTTCTACCGTCAGTTTGTCAGTGGATTCTCCTGGCATGCTGCACCACTTACAAATTTGACTAAGGGAGCTTTTGTTTGGACACCTCAAGCTCAAGAGTGTTTCAAGAAGTTCAAACTATTGATAACTACATGTCCAGTTCTAGCTTTTCCTGATTTCACCAAGCCTTTTGAGCTTCATTATGATGCTTGTGGAGAGGGTATTAGTGCGGTGATTATATAGGACCATCACCTGATAGCTTTCGAGAGCAGGAAGCTAAGGGGTCGTGAGAGGAGCTACAGTATATATGACAAGGAAATGTTGACCATCATGCATGCAATGGCCAAATTCAGGCAGTACCTAGTTGGCAGTAAGTTTTGTGTCAAAACTGATCATAACAGCTTGAGGCATTTCCTTGGATAGCGGGATCTAAATGAACGTCAACAGAAATGGATCAGAACGTTGTTGTTGACGACTTATCTCGCCATCCCCATTAGAGCTCCATGGCAGAGATTTCAAAGGATTGAAGACACTTGATCATAGTAGAGTATGCCAAGAATCTATGGGCTTCTGGCATTATTGATGGCACAGTACAGGACAGAAGGTACTCTCTTGTGAATGACCTCATCATTTACAAAGAGAGAATATTTTTAGTCCTAGGTTCAGATGTGAGGAACAAGGTGTTGAGGACTTTCCACGAGTCACCCATGGTTGGTCATCCCGGATACTTTAAGACCTATATGGCAGGTATGGGAGAGATTCACTTGGAAGGGTTTCAAATCTGATGTTCTTCATTATGTCAGGGAGTGCTATGTTTGTCAATAGAACAAGCAAGAGCATACTTACCCTGCTGGGTTGCTTCAGCCACTTCCTATTCTTGAGAGGAAGTGGGAATGTTTGTCTATGGATTTTATTACGGACTTGCCAAAAGCTCAAGGGAGAGACAGCATATATGTGGTAGTAGATCGGTTGACAAAGTATGCACATTTCTTCCCGACCACGACTACCTATTCAGCTATGCAAGTAGCAGATCTATTCTTTCGTGAGGTATTCAGATTGCATGGGTTACCTCGAAGTATTGTCAGTGACAGAGAGTAGGTTCATGGGTCACTTCTAGCAGGAGTTATTCAGACTATGTGAGACAGAGCTTACTCCGAGCACTAGCTACCACCCCCAGACTGATGGGCAAATAGAGATTGTCAACAAATGGGTGGAGGGATACTTGTGGAACTACATTTCTGAGTAGCAGAAGGCTTGGGTGAAGTGGTTGCATATTTGTGAGTACTATTATAATTCCACTCACCATATGACTATTCAAATGACACCTTTTAGAGCTTTATATGGATAAGATGCACCTAGTTTCCTTGATTTATTACTGAGTGATTGCAAAGTGCTTAGTGTTGGGGATCTGTTACAAGAGAACCAGGATATCATGAGAGCCCTTCGTGAGAATATTCAGAAGGCTCAGAATCAGCAAAAGCAGTATGTTGATCAGAGGAGGGTTGAGCAATCATTTGAGATCGGAGATATGGTGTATCTCATGCTGCAACCCTATAGGCAGTCCACTCTTAGGAAGAAGGGCGCGGAGAAACTCATGCCATGCTATTATGGGTCATTCAGGATTATTAGGCGAATCGGCGAGGTGGCTTACAAGTTGGATTTACCAGTAGATAGCAAGGTGCACAATGTGTTCCATGTGTCACACCTCAAGAAGGTGTTGGGACAACATGTTCCTTCTTCAAATTTTCCACCCCTAGATGATGAGGGGAAGTTGATATTAGTACTTGAGGCCATCTTGGATTCCAAAGAGCATCATCTTCGGAGACAGGTTATCAAGGAATATTTGGTTAAGTGGAGAGATCTATCGGCAAAGGATGCTACTTGGGAGAGCGAGAGCATTTTATAGCATCCAGCATTGAGTTTGCTTGAGGACAAGCAAATTCAGGGAGGACGGACTATAATGTCCCCACTCTAGTTAGTTCCAATTGTTGATGGGTTAGCCTATTTCTTGGACCCTTGTAGGCTAATATGTTTGGATAGAGGGTCTCAGTGGCAATTAATGGAGGTTGTTGTCACTCCATTTCTTCAGTTCAGTATCAGGTTCAGTTCCAGGCCTTTGCGGATCAGTGTTTGGCTTAGTTTGAGGGACTTACTATTTATAGTAAGTCAATCTGGCAATGATGCTATTTTTAGTCAAGGCACCTGGACACATGAGGGTTATATAGTGTTGACCCCAGCTTCAAATAGCACATTAAAATACTGTATATTGAGGAAGATATTAAAATTTAAGTGGTTAAGTTATATTTAATTATTTAAAGGGATATTATAAATTTTTATTTTTTTTTTAGGTAAAATGTTGCGAAGGGGATGCACCCTATATTGCTTTCAAAAGAAAATTGCATTCATTTTTTATACTCAAAATTCACCCCTGAAGGCCTTTCCTATCAAAATGGCCTTCCTTGACCTCCCTACCCAACCAGTATTGACATGCATGTAAATCTTTTAATACAAAATGGCCTGGTTTCTGATACAGGCATAGCTATTGACCCGAGATTGACAACGTATACCCTACTCTTATTCCTAGTACTTGAGATAGAAAACCAGAAATTACTCACACCATATCAAACCAGACTTTTTCATTCTTCATCCTTGTCCGACTTCGTGCACTTCAAGTAGGCCAGATAGTTTGCTATTACTGGGCAATCCACCCCACATTTCTGATGCGCTGGATTCTTTGCCTTTTCCTCCGGGTCTCTGGGATCGTTCGGACGCCATTCTTCTCCAGCACCTAGGTCCCAATCATCATCGTCTCCTGCCACAATTTCTTTTGAAAGGCCTTCATCCTCCACGTACCTTGTTGCCCAACCTCAAGGACAATTAGTGATTAGCTTGGGTACTCTGAGGAGAAAGAAAATGCTCCAGTCTCTTTCATCCCACAACTTTTTGAATCCTTTGGGGTCGATGGTCCGAATCAACAGAAATTTCATTACTTCCCTCCCACGCATTCTCATCATATAGTAGTTATGCGGCATGGGGATTTGTCTGTTCTCATCCACATTGTCCAAAGCCGCATCAATGTCACCCAGCCATGCATGAATGAAAACCATTTGGGTCAATTTTTTACCCATCTCCTTTGAGACGCCCATGTGCAAGAGGACGGCCAAGAACATGGCTGGAATCTCCGAGTTTGATCTGAACCTATGGTATGCCCTCAAAAATTCTGGCCCCACCATCTTCTTTGTCATCCAGAGTACCAGTGGGTGGGTGGAATTCAGCAATCCCTGCAATCTCTTGTCTGTTATTTCTCCTTTGAAGGACTGTTGTTGCTTCGTAATATCCAAACCGAGCAGGGTCTCCATTGTGCACTTTGCAAACTGCTCACCTTTCTAGAACTCTTTGGCGCTTCTCAATTTTGCGAATGCGAATGCAAATGTGAGAAATGCGTCGGCCGAGGCTTTTTTATTTACAAGGACCTTAATCCCTCATAATTCATTTTTCAACGGTCAAGCCCTTCTGAACGTGCTTACTTGCCACCACCTTAGTGATGGTATTTAGGCGATATTAATATTTGGTAATGTGGAATCCGCTCAATCTTTCTTCTTCCTCGGAAATTGTTTTATTTACTTGAGTTTGATCTTTCCATGATGACCCATGTCTTGTCAAATAAGCCTTCTTGACTAACACCTTTATACCATGAGTTGCCTATCGCCGCAATTTAGATTACCGATGCCGGTTTCTTTCTTCCGCCGATCACCTGGCTTTTCCTATGTGGAATTTTCTGCTGCTTTTTTTGCCAACTCGTCTGCCATCTCATTTCCTTCTTTATAGATGTGGCTGATTTTGAAGGCCCTGAACCTATCTGCCAATTTCTTGATCCACTACAGCAAATGGTTTAATTTCCAATTTGGTGTGGTGCCTCTTCGGATGGCATTAATCGTTATCATCGAGTCTCCCTCCAGGTGTATTTGTTTTAATCCCAAGTCATGAACCATCTGTAAGCCTATGGCTGCTGCCCTGAATTCAGCTTCATTGTTTGAACAGATTCCCAAAGGTGTGGATTTTTCTGCTATGGTCTTTCCCTATGAATCCCTTGCAATGCAGCCCGCTCCACTTGGTCCTGGATTTCCTCAAGCTGCTCCATCAAAGTTCACCTTTATCCACCCTGGTTCCGGCTCTTTTCAAACTACTCCTACTCTCTTTGCCTTGATTGATTGGGTTGCATTGTTTCCATTCAACAAGGGTGGTTTGAGACCAGGCAAATTCTTTACCAAGCTGTCATCCCAATTTGTGTATATTTTCTATTTGCCTTCCTTGTTTTGAGCATCCTCATTTACCAGTTCAACTATAGCTCTTTCAATTTTGTCCCATAGCCTATCCTTGTTCATTTCTTTTCCTTGGAATATTCATCTATTTCATTCCTTCCACAATTCCCATATCACAGTGGATGGGGTTATCTGCCAAATTCCTCCAAAGAAAATTTTGCTTCCTTTTTGGGGCCACATTTTGAACCAGGTGGAAAGGTCTGTTGGCATAGGGCATTGTAGGTTTAATTTCTCTCTCGCAATATTCCAGCAACCATTTGCATAGGGACAAGTCAGTAGAAGGTGGTTTGTTGTTTCTTCATGTTCCTTACATAGTGAGCATCTTCCCGGGCCTTGCACACCAAAGGTGGCTAGCCTGTCCTCTATGAGGATTCTTCTTTGTATCGCCAACCATGCAAACACACCAACCTTTTGGAGACATGTCTTCCCCCAAATCAGTTTGCTTGGCCAATCTTGCCGAGCCATTGCTAACTCCTTAATTTTGTAGCCTAATTTCACCTTATATGTGCCTGTTGAAGAGCCACACCATCTGACTAGATCCTTGTCGTTGGATGGGACAAAATACCTTTCTTTAAGGATCTTTGTCAGTGCATCTTTTTGTGCTTGTGGAGCATTGAGTAATTGGAGATCATTCTAGCACCAATTGTAGATCCCATGGTTGGCAATCCTTTTGCCATAGTTAGCGACCTTATTCCCCCACAGTCTTGTCGTTTCATCTTTGATTTCATCCAAGCCCGGAGTGTTGCAAATGGGGGGTTGTCCACACCAGGAGTCATTCCAAAAGGACGCACTATTGCCATCTCTGACTTCCCATGTAACATGATTTGCTATTATGTCTTGACATTCCACAATGAAATTCCAAATTGTTGCTCCTCTCGGAGGATTTGCTTTTGTAAGAATTCTTGTTGGATCATCTAAATCCAAATACTTCTTTCGCATAATTCTGACCCACCTTTGCTCCCCTTTTGTATGGATGTCCCATACCAATTTAGCTCCCATAGCTTGATTCATTAAGGTCAGTTGTTTGATCCCTGCTCCTCCAGCTTCCTTAGGAGTGCATATCTTGTCCCAGGCCATTAGGGGGAACTTATTTTGATCCCCTGTTCCACTCCAGAAAAATCTTCTGAAGATTTGGGTGAGGGCCTCCTCTACTGCTCTAGGGAGTTTTAGGCATGACATTGAATATACTGGTATAGCTGACAAGACAGTTTTAACCATCAATAGTCTGCCTGTCGACGATAGCCATTTGCCCTTTCATGTGCTCATTCTGTTCTTGCAGTTGTTGATTAGATTCTCCCAATAGCAATTTTTGTTGATGCCAGCAGAAAGGGGAATACCCCTGAAGCGCCCTCACAATGTGGCTACTTTCAAGTTCAAGATTTTGGCTATATCTTTTTGCAAGCTTGGCTGGGTATTTAGAAAGAAGACTTCCGGTTTGCCCCAATTGATACTCTTTCCTAAAGCTCTATAGTAGTCATCCAAAACAAATTTGATCACCCTAGCTTCTCTCCTACTAGCTTCTCCCATCAGGATTGTATCATTTGCGAATTGGAGATGTGTTGAGGGGTCCAATCCATTTGCTACATGTATCCCTTTCCACTTTCCTTCTCTTCTAAGCCTTTTGATTCCTCTCCCCAAAACCTCTGCCATAAGTATAAACAGAAATGGAGACAGGGGATCCCCCTGTCTAAGGCCCCTTGCAGAGGGAAAGAAGCCATGAGCAGATCCATTTACCAATACTGAAAATTTTGCTGTAGAAATGCAACTTTTTACCCATTTGATCCAATTCTCCCTGAATCCAAATTTTCTCAATACTTCCAAAAGAAACTGCCTATCTACCATGTCGTAGGCCTTGAGGATGTCTAACTTTAGAATCATGCAAGCTTCTTTGTTTTTCCTAGCTGAGTGTATGGTTTCATGAGCTGTGATTATGCCTTCCACTATTGACCGACCTGGGGCGAATCCACTCTATTCTTCTAATATTATCTCCTTTAGCACTTCCTTGAGTCTGTTTGCTATTATTTTTGCCACCACCTTGTACAATGTATTGCATAGAGCAATTGGCCTAAAGTCACTCATTGTTTGTGGATCTTTCTTCTTGGGGATTAGAGCCAAAAATGTGTGATTCACTGCCCCTAGCATTGTCATTCTTTTTCTTGATTCCTCCATTGTCGCCCCTATGTCTTTCCCAACTATGTCCCAGAATTTTTGAAGGAAGCCTGCTAGGAACCCATCCAGGCCCAGAGCTTTGTCAAGGTTCATCTGAAAGACTACTTCTTTAACCTCTTCCAAGGAGATCTTTTGATATAGGCGCTTGTTTTGTTCTTCCGATATGATTGAAGGGATTGCACTCAGTAAATTGTCTCTAGCCACCCTCTTTTCCTGGCTTTCCTTATTTAGCATTTCTTCAAAGAAGTTTACTGCCTCCTTGTTGACCTCATCAATAGACTACGCTGTCTCACCATTGGACTTCTTGATTTCCGCAATCCTTTTCCTGCTACGGTTAGCAATTGTTATTTTGTGGAAGAATTTGATGTTTTTGTCACCCTCTTTCAACCATGTTTCTCTTGACTTTTGGCGCCAGTAGCATTCTTCTCTTTTCAGAATTTCTACTAGTTCATCTTTCCAGCTCTTCTCATTTTCAAAATCATCTGCATCCATTCCCTTTTCTATTATGTGTTCATTCAGAGCTCTAATTTCTTGTTCTATTCTTTCTTTCTCCTGAAATATGTTCTTGAAGTGTGTTTTGTTCCACTCCTTCAGTTTGTTTTTGATATATCCAAATTTTTTATTTACCTTGAACAGCTTTGACTTGTCACCAAAATTGACCTCATTCCACCATTTTTCTACAAGCTCCAGCAGGTGCTCATCTCTTAGCCACATGTACTCAAATTTGAAAGGGAAACCTTTAGGAGGATCATCCTGGCCGAAGGCCAAAAGGACTGGAAAATGGTCTAATCCTATAAAAGGAAGTATATGGGCTTCTTGTGTGGCTTCTAATTCTCCCCAGTCTCCCCATAGCAGGAACCTATCCAATCTTTGGTCTGCATCTCCTTGCTTCTCTTCATTGTTCAAGGTTGCATTGAAATCCCCAGCTACAAATCCTTTCTCTGCCATTCTATTTTCTATTTCATATGATATTTTATCCCATATTTGCTTTTTTGCCCCTGTGGCTACTGGTCCATATACATTAACACTGAAGAAGGAGGTGTTTCTTCTCATGTCTTTGAACTTGAATAGTTGCCAATTTTCTTCTTCTGTTTCTACTTTCCCTTCTATCGTGAGTGGGTTCTAGATGATTCCTAGCCCACCAAATGCTCCTATGGCCTCCTTGAAATGGCTTTTCCATTGTCTCCATGTGATCAATCTTTTTTTCCCTTCTTCCTTACTCCATTTTGCTTCTTGTATGAATACTATGTCTACATTTGATTGGTCAATTTGGCACTTGACCATGCGCCACTTGTCAAGGGCGTTGATGCCCCTGACATTCCACGTTATGATCCTCATTCTACCTCCTTTCCCAACAATTAGTTTGTTCTACCTAGAGGCATTACCTGCCCATCAACAGCTTGGCTTTGTTTGACATCCTGCCCCTTTTAGTTTTTTTCTTTATGTTAGGGGCGTTTATCTTTGATTTTGTCTGCTCAAGTTGCCTGATTTCCAGTAACTCTCCTTCCTCAACCTCCTCCCAAAGGTGTCCTTCTCCATCTGAATACTGATCATTCTCTTCTTCTTCAAATTGGGGCAAATCCTCTCCATATTCCTGAGGGGTATCTGCATTGCTGGCTTTGGAGTTATGATTGTTCTTTCCAGATTCTGCTTCTGGAGGCTGAGTGTCCCTTTTAGTCCTTCCTATTTCTTCTGTTAATTCCCAGAGTTGACATTGAATGTCTCTCTGGAGCTCTTGTGTATCCTCCATAAGGGCGTTGAGGGCTTCCTCAACCTGAGAGTTTCCCGACTCCAAATTTCCGTTTATTAGTGTGGGGGGCATATGAGGTTCCTTAGGGGATCCTACAGGTCTCCATTGCACAGGTTCATTACTGCCATCCTTGGAAATTTCTCCTGAGGTTTTGGCAGTTGTTCCCTAGTATGAACCTTCTCGTGTTTCTTCTCTCTTTCTGTGATTTGTGTTGGCATCCATTCCCCTTCTTGAAGAGCTCTCTAGGAATGATTCTCTAAAAAGACATTTTTTGGATTATGTTCCCTCCCATATCTCTACCTCTTGTTGCCAACTCCCAAATTTGGTCAGTATCTCTATATTTTTATAAATTCCAACTCCATCTATTTCTACTAGAATACATGCTTTTGCCCCATCTTTGTCGTTTATAAAGTCCTCATCCACCCCTAAGCAAACTCCTAGGGCATCACCCAATCTCACCATGGCTTCCATATTCCAAAATTCTGTGGGCAAATCTACTAGTTTGATCCAAGTAGGGATTTGGTTTATTTTGTAATTCCAGGGGTCAAAGTTGGCTCTTCAATTTAGGCAATGAAAACAATGGTCTTTCATGAACAGGGGTTTTCCTTCGACGATTTCCAATTTTAACTCTTGGTCTATGCATTCTATGAGAAAAAAAGAGTTTGGCAGCTGGTAGATGTTTACCCGATCTTTGAATTTGTTCTCCCACCATGCCTTGATTTCCTCCTTAGGGCAATCTGGTCCTGTCCATTTTGCAAACAGTGCTTTCTCCATCAGTCTGTTAACTCTTTTTTTATCATTTTTATGGCATTTGGTACAGCTTGCTTCCCCGAGGTTGCGAGATCATATCGCCATTCACCTTGGGTTGGAAGTTTCTTCTGTTTATTTTCCTCCTGAGTAGATCTCGGTTTCTCTGATTCATTCTTCTTCCAAATTCGTATTCCTCCCCCGCTTGCTGGTTCAGAATTTCTTTGTTTTCTGGCTTGGTGATGTCCGAGCCTTTGATTTTCCACACTTTGTTTGTCCGCTTTTGAATGTCGCTGCCCTTGTTGCCCCAACTAGGATCCAACGGTTTCCCATGGCGATCTTTTTCCTGGAACCACACACGCCTCGGTTCGCGCAATCTCCAACCATTCTTGTTCCTTCGATGCCCTGTTGGTTTCAACTTTTGCTCTGCAGCCCATCTTCCACCTTCTCTGAGCTGGAGTTTGTTCTGGATGCCGCTTTGATCCACCATTTTTTCATTCTGCCTTTAGTGCAGATGGCATTTGTCCACCCAGGCTCCGTTCTCGAACACCCATTGCGAAATGTGTTTTGCCTTCTACTGGTTTGTGACTTCATCCACCTTCTTCTCTGGAGCGCCATCCACCACCATGTCTCCCCATCGAGTTCGCTGCTTCTCTGCATTTTTTCGCTCCTCGCCAACTTGCGCCATCTCTAATTTTTTGTTGTATTATAAAGTTTATTTTAACTTTATAAAAGTGAGCCAATTAAATTTAATAAAGTGAGATTTAATATTAAATCAAAAAGGTACTCTCAAGTGAGATGAAATATTTAAAAGAGTATAAAGTACCTTAAATACATTTTGAGGAGAATATAAGAAGCAAGAGCAAGTGGACTTCTTTTATGATTGATCATTTGACATTGTTTTCTTGGCTTCTTTGAAGTTTGTGCTTGAGACAAGGGTTTCAGCCATTTTGACACCATTGGAGAACGGAAATTCTTCAGGGTTCTGCAATCTTGAAGCTGTGGAAGACCAGCTGAATCATTGCTACAGAGAAGGCTTCATTCAGGAGCCATCATTGAGCTTATTTGAGGAGATTCGTCCAAGTGTTAGAGCAGATCTGAGGAGCATTTACAGAGTTCATTTCAGCCGCCATTGAAGAGCAAACATAGCATTTATAGCACAGGCCATACCTTCTTGTGCAAGCCGTACTGTCCACCTTGAAGCCACGTGTTGCTGTCACAGGGAAGGCGTGTGAGATAGGGCCTAAATCGCCTATCAATATTGGCTCTCCCTTAACCCATCATGGACACCTAGTAGTTATTAAGCATTAGCAATAAAAATAAGGTGGAGAAATTGATATCTCAGGTCAGATTGTTCACCTACAGCAGTACCCTTATTGCTGTGCATGCATTTCCAGATTTCAATAAAGGCAAATCAGCTGGTGTTTCCGGGTATGATTATGCATAATTGATGTTTGTAACTATTTCTTATAAGCAAATAAGAACCATTTACAGCTCTTATATTTGTATTCTAGTTTCAGTTTGAGTTTGCATTGCAAGTATTTCCTATTTCCTGTCAATTATTGTCAAAACACAACAAGAAACACAAAAACAGTGCATTCAGCACCTACAGGCAGAGTTAGAACCAGCAGGGTTCTTCACACTTAACCACTGGAGTTTTGTGTGCACAGCAATCAAGCCATGTCCCCCTTAAAAACTTGGTAGGTGCAAGCAAATGCAATCCTGTCATATAAAAAGACTTTGAAAGAAGCAGTTCACAGAAAGTCTTAGTCCTCGCTCAAGTTATTGATATGCAGATTTTTTTCCAACCCAACTTGACATTGACATATCACAAAAACTGGTGTGCAATTCTTTACTGAAAAACTATAGAGGAAAATTCAAATGCCAAAGCGGAGGCATTAGAGGTGGCAACATTAAGACTTGATTATGTCCCCACTGCATCTCCTAACATTTCAAATTCTGCTCTACACTAAGACAGAAGCAGTCAAGGGAGAAGATCATGCATTCTACAAACTGCCATTGCAAGAGGCCACTAGCTGACTTAGTCTCATTTGAGAACATCTTTGAAGTTCCAAAAAACTATATAGTATTAAATTGATGTATCATTGGTTGAGTTCTTCCTTATTGCAATTTATTGAGTCTAATAAGGTTGGCTCCTGGTTGACAATTTGTGTTTTGAGACAATGACAAATTTTTACCTCCAATCTCAACTTCTTGGAAGTCTTTTTCAATCATGGTAATGCTTGACAAATCTCAGCTAACCATGACCAAGCAAAGTGTCATATCCTCATGGGCTGTTTTGCTCAAGGAAATAAACATGAAGGTCAACTTAAAACCCTAGCAGCAATTACTACCTTACAAGCATCTAACACACCCAGGGCTGCAATACCTTATCACTTTGCTCCCAATAATCTTAAGTTTGGCATCCACAAGATGGACATACTTAGTTTGTGCTATGTCTGTTTGAAGAGAACATGACTACTTTGTCGGTACCCCTAAGAAATTCAGTTTTCATGCCCCTTTAGTGAGTTGTCAATTAATCCTCGAGTTTGCATCAAGTCCAAATCAAGGCTGTACCCCCAGTCCATTTGATAAGGTTATCTATCTTTAGTCCTTTCAATTAATGCTTTTAATGGTGGTTAGTGCAAGCTGATAAAGAGCAAAACAAATTTTTCGCTGTCAAGGATTTAATTTTTCTTTTTCACATTCAGTTCAAAGAGATCAGCAGAACAACAAAGGAGCAGGATACAAATCAAATGATAGAGCAGATTCAGCATTCAAACAGCAGAAAGGAGTTGTCTACAGCAGAAGCAACCACATGAAAGGAATTGATATCAGCAAGGAGCAGATTTCAAGGCAAGAACTAGTCAATTCTCTGTCAAAACATGAAGGAAATGGAGCAAACTGGTAACTGATTTAGGTGGCAGAAACCTAAGAGAAAAGCACCTATTGTAAGGAGAGGGGTTTTAAGCTATGTAACCCGGGGTCATGTCCCTGGCCTAATTAGGGGTGTCCTGTTGATGCGTGTTTTATGACTCACCAAGCACTCTAGAATAAAGAATCCACAGATACTCTATCCTCTCTTGAAAAACTGCTTTGTATGCTAAGATTGCCAAAAAGATCATACAGCAATTCCAATGTTTCGTAAGATGGGTGTGGATAAGCTTTGCGGATGATGTGATTTTGCTGGTAACACAAAGGGATTTACTATAGGCTTGTTCAATTCACAATGAAGGTCCAGACAATGAGGCTCTACTGTTTGGGTCTTGGATCAAACAAACTAAAAAAAGGAGATAAAGGTTTAGGATTTCTAGTCTACTTCCTAAGAATTCAAGAGACGGTATTGACTTGGTAGAACCGATAACCACACTTTGCTTCGCCATGCTCAACGACAACTACACAAAGTGGGTGCAATCTTCAAGGGAGTGTGCTTATGATTTTCACGTCATGAATAACTACCATCAAATCGAACAATATTTATCCAGACAGAAGTTAAGCATCCACAAAGTAAGCTCAGGCTAACTTTACGCATTGAACGAAAATCATTCATTCAAAGAAAGTATAAGCAAATGTTTCACCATAAATCAATACTTATCAAATCTTGCATTCATCTAACATACATGAAATAAAATCTAAACTATGATGAGGGATAAGAACCATGCCAACTCCAAAATAAGAGAAGCAATCACCATCAAAACAATGTATGCATTACTTATTAGTTTGGCAGTCATACACAACAATCACTTATCTCAACATGTTTTGCAACATGCTCCCATGCCTTACTGTAAATGTTATCA
This sequence comes from Sequoia sempervirens, assembly GCA_007258455.2. Taxonomy (NCBI): domain Eukaryota; kingdom Viridiplantae; phylum Streptophyta; class Pinopsida; order Cupressales; family Cupressaceae; genus Sequoia; species Sequoia sempervirens. Next base: position 98,255 of record VDFB02349579.1, on the reverse strand, counting down.
AATCTTATCAGAGCAGGATCCTAAAAGACCTATGGAAATTCTAAGTCTGAAATACTGTGTAAAAATTCAAGTCAAATTTATACTTCTGTATTTGAATGTGCTGATTGCAGAACATTAATCAATTTCAATGTTTGCAATATAGAAATGTTTTCCCATTTATATCATGAGAGAAGACGCGCTCTAAGGAGACGCATCTCATGAGAGAACGTGTCTCCACAAGATGGAGACACGTCCACTCATGGGACGTGTTCCTTGAGCGCGCAGGTTCCCTTGAAAATTCGGTGGTTACCAAATAACATGCTTTTAACAAGCAGCAAACAAAGATTCAAAATATTTATCTGAACACGTTTTATATTTAAGAGTAGTTCGATTAAATATAAATGATGATGATATGCATAAATGCAGTCATCATTTATATATGACCAATGCTATCTTAAATCAACACTCCCTCTTAGCTAGGGAAGATATTTCAAAACGAATAAGTGGAGATATTACCTTCACACGTAATATCGAAGATATGATATGTTTCTTCAATATTGTCAAGTCACATGACATTCTTCATAACACATCTTCATTATGGTATGTGTACAGACATCAAGTCACATGATGTCTACGATAATAATTCATGGCATGTCCACGGATATATAATTATCCACCATGATCATCTCTTAAGGATCACAATGATCTTCAAATGACATCAAGTCCCATGATATCCATCAAAGTGTCCAAGAGATACTATCATGACATGTCCACAGATATCAAGTCACATGATATCTATCATGATAGTTCAACTCATCATTGTAGAGTCGTCACTTTACAATGTCACATACAAGTGTTCATTATCAGAAAGATCGTCACCTTTCAATAATGTACATAGGGGGACCGAGCCCATAAGGTCATAGAGTCACACACATGACAAAAGAGTTTACACATTAAACATCTTTAAATATATTAGTACAGCTTCTAAACAATTTTGAATTTCAAACATAATATCAAATTACATTTCAATCATACCAAGCTTTTTCCTGAAGTGTTCAACCTTGATTCAGGAGAGAGGTTTGGTGAGAATGTCTGTTGTTTGATCATTTGTACTAATATACTCCAACTGGATCACATTCATTTCTACCATGTCTCTTACATAATGGTAGGGGATCTCAATGTGCTTAGATCTATCATGGAATACTAGATTTACAAAGAGTTTGATGCAACTCTGATTATCACAATGAATGATGGTAGGATTCAAGGGCTCACCAAAGAGTCCCACAAGCAATTTTTGGAGCCATACTGCTTCTCTTTCCCCCATAGAGGCTGCAATGTATTCAGCTTCTATCGAGCTTTGTGCTACTGAAAACTGTTTTCTGCAGATCCAAGAGATCATAGCCGATCCTAAACTAAAGCAACATCCTAATGTGTTTTTCCAATCGGTTACACTTCCAACCCAATCTGAATCAGAGTATCCATGTAGATCTAGTTGATTATTTTTGTAAAGAAGACCATATCCAATAGTGCCTTGAAGATATCTCAATATATGTTTCACAGCCATAAGGTGAATTTCCTTTGGCTCACACATGAACTAGCTTAGAGCATTCACTGCATAGCAAGTGTCAGGTCTGGTGTTAACCAAGTACATCAATGATCCAATCATTTGTCTATATAGGGTTGAATCTGCACACTTGGATTCTGCTGCTGCTTCTTTCAGTTTGTGAAGGTTGGTTTCCATAGGTGTAGACATGGGTCTACAATCCAACATTCCAAATCTCTTCAGAATATCAATAGTATACTTTCCTTGGTTTAGTATGATGCCATCTGGTTTCTGCCAAACTTCCAAACCTAGAAAGTAGTGTAAAATGCCCAAGTCTTCCATGTCAAACTCTGAAGTTAGATCCTTCTTTCCTTGAGCAATGAGGTGATCTTCTCCTGTTATCAACAAGTCATCAACATATAAAATAATTATTAACATATCACCTTGAATTACCTTAAAGTAAAGATTTGGGTCTGCATCATTTTTGAAGAATCCTTGTCCCAAGAGGTAGCTGTCAATTCTTTCATACCAAGCCCTAGGAGCCTGTTTAAGTCCATACAGTGCTTTCTTTAGTCTGCATACATGCGATTCAGGTTTATGTATCACAAAACCTTCTGGTTGTTCTAGATAGACTTCCTCTTCAATGGTTCCATTTAGGAAGGCAGTTTTTACATCCATTTGGTGGATCTTCCAGCCTTTAGCTACTACAATGGCTATTACTGCTCTCACAGATGTGTAACGGGCAACAGGTGCAAATATTTCTTCATAATCAATGCCTTCCTTCTGTGAAAAACCTCTTGCCACAAAATGTGCCTTATGTTTTTCTATACTGCCATCAGCAGCATGTTTGATTTTGAAGAGCCATTTAGAAGAGACAACAGATTTCTCTTTTGGTCTAGGCACTATATCCCACACATCATTTTTTAGAATGGATTGATACTCTTCTGCCATTGCATCCTTCCATACTTGATGTCTGAAGGCTTCTGAAACACTAGTGGGTTCTGAATTTATGATGTCATTCATTAGAGCAACATAGCTTGAGAACCGTTTGGGTCTTTTACTCTCCCTAAACGTTCCTTTAGGTGCTGCATGATTCTCAGCTTCTTTGATATCTTTCTAGCCCAAAGTGACCTCTTCTTGCCGTTGTCATTTGTATTCTCATCTAAAGTAGAAAGAAGTTCATTTGGTATTTCCTCAGGATACTCCCTCTGAATCTTAGGGGTAGGATCCTCGTCTAAGACTCTAGGTGAATAAGTTTCTATCTCACTTGAACTTCTTGCCCTTTTGAATGCAATGTCTTCTTCAAAGATGACATCTCTGCTCAATTCAATTTGTTCCTGCCCGGGTATGAAAATCCTATAAGCTTTGGAGGTTTCACTATATCCTACAAATACCCCTTTCTTTCCGAAAGGTTCTTGTTTGAATCTCTTCTCTTTGGGCACATGAATATAGACTGGGCAACCAAAGATCCTAAAGTGACTAATATCAAGTTTTATGCCAGTAAATGCTTCTTCAGGAGTTTTGTTATCTAGATGAGAATGAGGACATCTATTTTGGATGTAGACAGCAGTTCTAGAGGCTTCTGCCCAAAATGAGGTTTCAATGTTCTGGTCAAGCAACATTGCTTTTGCAGCTTCTACAATGGTTCTATTTTTTCTTTCAGCAACCCCATTTTGTTGAGGGTTGTACGCTACTGTAAACTCCCTCTTAATCCCAACATTCATGCAGAATTCCTTAAAGATTTCAAAGGTATATTCTTTCCCATTGTCTGTCCTTAAGATTTTTATTTTCTTCCAAGAGAAGTTTTCAGTAAGAGCTTTGAACTCCTTGAACCTTTTAAGGATTTCTATTGACTATTTACACTTAAGAAAGTAAATCCAGGTCTTCCTAGAGAAGTCATCTATAAATATGACATAGTATAGGAAGCCTGCCTTGGAGGGTACAGACATGGGTCCACATAAATCAAAGTGAACCAATTCTAATACATTTTGGGTTTTGCTCAAGCTATTGTGAAAGGATCCCTTTGTATTCTTTCCTAGGGCACAACCTTTACAAGTTCCTTCATGAGTTGGTTTTAATTTAGGTAATCCAGTTACAAGTTTTTCTATGGAAGGTAGGGCACGGAAATGAAGGTATCCTAATCTCCTATGCCAAATTTCATTTGAATCAGAAGTATCAAGGGTAAGGGCTTGCTTGACTTCAGTGCATAGTTTATAAAGATAACCTTGTCTTACACCTATGGTTAGAGCTTTCTTTATAGTTGAGTTCTTAGGCCATGCCAGAACTTTCCCATCTATAAATGTAACCCTATATCCATTGTCTTCAAGAGCAAAGATGGATATTAGATTCCTCTTTATTTCAGGTATGAATAAAACTCCAGTGAGTTGAAGGGAGAGACCAGATTTCAATGTGATGGAGCAAGTTCCAACCCCTTTTACTTGATGTGCAGAATCATCCCCAATTGTTACTTCTTCATCATTCTCTTCAGTCATAGTGTCTAAGTGTTCTCGAAACACTGTGATGTGCCTTGAAGAACCACTATCAATCACCCAGTTGTTGATATTGTTAGATACTTGACTTGATAAGGCTGAATAGAATACAAATTTCTCAGAATCATGGTCTGAATTTGACTTTCCTACTTTAGCAAATGATGCTTGTTGATTTGATCTATCAGGGCACTTCATTGCATAGTGCCCATTATGATCACATCTAAAACATTGTACTTGAGAGATGTCTTTCTTCTTCTTGAATGATCGTTTTCCACAGGAATTTCTCTCTTAAATGATCCTTTCCCGTAAGAGTTTTTCTTACCCTTTTTATTAGATGATGTGTTGAGTACTTTAATTTCCTCATCTATGGATTTGTGTTTGTTTTCTTTTGTTGAGAGTCTTGTTTCCTCTTGAAGGCAGTCTGTTCTTAGCCTATCAAACTTGGGGAGTTCAGATCTCGCACTTATTCCTTGAACAAATGGCTCCCATGAGTTTGGTAGGCCTCCTAGTGCAATTAGTGTTAACTCTTTGCTATCAATTTGATATCCAATTGTAGATAATTGATGCCTTAGTTCAATGATCCTCATGAAGTATGCATTAATAGTTTCTCCTTTGTTTATTTGGACATTGTTGATTTGCCTCTTTAATGCAAGAGTCCTACAGGTGTTGTTTATCTCATAGGTGCTCTCAAGAGATTTGAACATTAGATATGCAGTTTCATGTTTTGCTAGAATAGGTACTATGTGGTCCCTAACTGCATCTATTAAGATTTTCATGGCTTTTTCATTATTCTCAATCCATTGAGTTTTCTCAAAATCATCCTCTGGTTCCCCCTTGTTTTCTTTCACAAATGAGTCTAACTTATTTTCTTTGAGAATCATCATGATTCTGAATTTCCATGAGGTGAAGTTGTTTGCACCCTCAAGACGATCTTCAAATCTGATCACACTTGACATTATGAAGAATGTGATGTGAATTCAATTTTTCAAAAATACGAAATTTTTTCAAAGAATCTGATATCTAGATTTGATTTGGATTCACTTAACGTGGCTCTGATACCATGAAATGTTATTCATGGTATCAAATCTTATCAGAGCAGGATCCTAAAAGACCTATGGAAATTCTAAGTCTGAAATACTGTGTAAGAATTCAAGTCAAATTTATACTTCTGTATTTGAATGTGCCGATTGCAGAACATTAATCAATTTCGATGTTTGCAATATAGAAATGTTTTCCCATATATATCATGGGAGAAAACACGCTCTAAGGAGACGCGTCTCATGAGAGGACGTGTCTCCACAAGATGGAGATAAGTCTACTCATGGGACGTGTTCCTTGAGTGCGCGGGTTCCCTTGAAAATTAGGTGGTTACCAAATAACATGCTTTTAACAAGCAGTAAACAAAGATTCAAAATATTTATCTGAAAACGTTTTATATTTAAGAGTAGTTCGATTAAATATAAATGATGATGATGCATAAATGCAGTCATCATTTATATCTGACCAATGCTATCTTAAATCAACACTTACAAATGAGGGGGTGAGCTCAATTTATAGGCTCCCCAATTACAATTCAATGGCCAAGATTGATTAATGATCAATGGCCAAGATTACAAAATAAAACCCTAATTAGGGTTTGTTACAACTAACTAGCCCTCGACCAATGAGAAAATTACATTCAAGGACACTTGTCCTTTTTACCAAATATGAACCAACAGATAAAATAGAAAGTTGTTGAATCTGGACGTGCTGACTTGGAACAACTTGATTGGTCGAGGCGCCACTTCAGAAGGTTGGATATCCTCCTTGGTCACTTTATTCTTTTTCCATGTTCTTGCCTTCGAATATTTTCCTTGCCAATGACTCTATCCTTTGTGCTTGTTTCCTCCTAGCTTTGAGACTTTGATTTCTTCTTCTCACCTGTATTGTAAGTCTCGCCTTGGAGCAGGTGTCATTCCTTTGGATTTCCTCTCTGAATTGTCCAATTTGTGTCAAGAAATTGTCTAAGAATGAAAATTTGTTTGGAACACTCTTCTTGTCACCATCTGGTTCTGATTGGAAGCTTGTCTTTAATTCTTCAGGAGATGAAATCCTTCAAGAAGTTGCCCGGCTTGCTTCAATAGGTATAGGATTGTAGATGAAATCCTCCCAAGATGTCTGAATATTCTTTCAAGTGTCTTGAATTTGGAGAAGAATGCCTCTATGCTTTCGCCATAATGGAGGAAATTGGAATTTTCTTTGTGAAGTATTTCCCATACTTAGCCAAAATTCTAAGAAGACTCTCTTATTACAAGTTGGGCGGACTTCACTAAGTGCATCTTCAGCATGGGCAGACTTCAAAGAAAGTTTTCCAAATGTTCAAGAGTGATGGGCGGACTTTGGAGAAGTCTTGCCATACTCAAGGGCGGACTTTCAAGAAACCTTTCCAATTCACTTTTCACCCTATGGCGGACTTCCAATAAACATTTCCATGCCACTCAAGAGCTGGGCGGACTTTCAAGAAGTCTTTCCATGTGCAGGTCGGACTTTCTCGAGGTCTTGCCATGTCTCCTTCAACTGCTGGGCGGAATTTCCATTGGTCTTGTCATTCCACAGCAAGCTGGGCGAACTTGACATGAGCTCTTTTCATTATCTCAGCCCATAATCTTATGCTTTTCATGGCTTTTTGCATGATTTTTTAGATCTTTCACTGTTTTTGCATGCTTGTCATCAGATTTTTTATTGCTTTTTATCTGATTTTTCCAGATTTTGATCTAAAAGACCTGCTTTTTGATGGATTTTCTGATTTTTTTCCCAGATTTTTACATGCTTTTTACTTGCTTTTTAGGTTTTTTTTGGCAATTTTTTGCATGCTTTTCAGTCTAAAGATGGATACTTTGACTCCTTGATTGGTGGGGATCTTGGCACTTGCCAAAAATAGAAAGTTTCTAAAAATAGTAAATTCCCGAATGGCCTAAAAGTGCCAAAAATGAAAAATGCAAAAAGCAAAAAAAGCGAAATCCCTAAAATATAGGAAGTGTCAGAATTGGGTGAAAGCACAAGCGATCCTCATCTGCAGGGTCCTCTAAACACTTCTATGACGTTTACGCGCAGTTTCAAGCTTGAAATTTCAACTTGGCTCTATTGATGACTCCAAACTCTTAGAAACTCTAACTCCTCATTGTAAAGAAACATGGTAAATAGCAGTTACGACGCCAAGGCAAAAACAACTCAAAAAGCAAAAACAAAGGGTCCCCATTTGCAATGGGGCGATGTGTGAAATGCTCACAACACGTCCCTGGCAAGAAACGTTTCAAGGATGCAGGGACGCCTCGAAAACGTCCCCACACCGTCCAAAAAATTCACCGAAAATCAGAAATGTCCCCAGTACTGCCAGCAGAATATCGGAAATGCAAGGGGACGGCTAGCCGTCCCCTATGGCCCAGCCACTTTCCAACTGTTTTTCTTTTTCAAAAACACAATAATAATAAAAAATAAAGGGGTGTGGGGGCTGCCGATTAGGGACAGCTGCATATTTCTAGATTTTTCATTTTTGTCATTTTGTAATTGAAACTTGCAGCTTTTGGGATACTTGACATAATTTTTATATAATATATATGCACATTGTCAATGAATGCAATTAAATTTTGTTAAAACTTCATTTGTTTATCACTCTCTATGAAATGAAAATAATAAATATCAATTGAACTCTAATATTATATGTTAAGGTTCGATGATATATATGATGATTGCCTTATCAATGCTATCATATGAATATTTGAAATTTTCTGTATCTTTTAAATTTTCCCTATTTTCTTAATAGCCGCACCCTGCCGTCCCTAAAAATGGCCTCCCTCCCATCGCCGTCCCTGTTGTCCCCATCCCGGAAACTTGGGGTACCATAGATTTTAACTCAATATGGCACACAGTTTTAGAGTGTGAACAGCTGCTGAAGTTGGCAATGTCTCAAGTTGAATCCACATAAATGATAGCAAAATGATAAGATTTATGCACCCATATCAGAATCAGCAAATAAATGTCTCTAGGAGCACTTTAGCAATGCCACTTAGAAGTTCCACCATATGACATGAAATTCGGGCAGTTTGTCAAGTAAAGTGTGCCAGCCGCTTTAAAGGATTTAGAACACACTTTTTGAGTGGCAATTGACACATAAAATTCCACCCAGCAAATTATAAGATGGCTAACTCATTACTGAATTCTGCCATACACCATAAGACCTGACCTGGCTAAGATGTTAATAATGTGTGCCCAGCTACGGAAAAGAGACATTATGCAATATAGACACTTTTGTATGGTTCTGCCACTCCTAAACTATGTGCAAGTGATGGCTGAGTAGTAAGTGGCATGCACAAAACATGAAGAATAGGCAGTTTAAAGGAGGTGCACCTTTTAGAGGGTGAAAAAGCTCAAATTCTTCCCAGCACTTGAAAGTGCATCTAAATACTTGGTGAGTTCTGCCCAGTCCTCAGTTAGCTTTAAAGCAAAGGAAAAGCAGAGGTTTAAAGCATGCGCCTATATATCTAGTATAATCCCCTTTCAATCTTCATCAACAAACTCCTATCTGCTGTTTGCGGATGATTCAAGGGTATGTTTTTCTAATTTTTGCAAGCTTTTGATGTAATTTTCAATACCATTCATGAAGGTTGGTGGAGCAGCTATAATGTAGCTAAGTTGATCAAGATGTATAACCTAAAACCCTAAGAAAAATTGATACAGTAAAGAGAAAGTTATCAAAACAGAAGAAGTAATTAGATTGTAGCTCAAGTAAGGATTCATATGTGAATGACCAGCACATCATCAAATCAAGGATTTCATCAAAAGTCCCCAGGCAAAATGCAGAAACTTGAAGTTGGGTCTCAGGCTAGCTGTAATTAGTGGGTTTCGTTGTGACCTTTTCACACATCGCCCCATTCAAAATGGGGACCCCCTAATTTTTGCTCCATTCTGGTCTTTTGGCTTGGGTTTTTCTCTCTCTCTTTTTCTCTGTCTCTTTTCTGATGCCTGCCTTTCGAGGATTGTGCCCGTCATTGAGCTTAAACGCGTGAAATTGACCAAGTCTGAAAATTAGGGTTTCATCTTTCCTGGTCAGTCCGAAGTCAAACAAAGTGAATAAATTGAAAACAGAGCTTAACATTGTTGTCAGTATGCTTCCAGCAGGCTCTCAGCAAATTTTCATTAGATTCTGAGGTACTTACTATTTTTAGTAAGTGTGAAATTACAGGCAGTCTGTCAGCATTTTTGAGATTCCGACAGTCACACGGCATTCAGAGCACATCAGACTGCTCGCGTGCAAAATTTGAGCGAAAACAGACAACTTTCTATTTTTAGCAATCCAGCTTCCGGAGCAAGTTTCAGGGCTCAGATGCAGAGTTTTTCTCTGCATGTCTGCATATTCCTTCTGGGTTTTTCGAGACCTTCGCAACGATGTAACATGCAAAACGAGACAACTTTCAGAATTCAGTCTTCCGGGGCTATTTTTAGGGTTTGCATGTCAGGGTTTCTTTTGCATGTCGGATGATTCCTAATGGGTTTTTCGAGAGCTTCGCGATGGTGTGACATGCAAATGAAGATAATCACTCAGTAAAGAACTTACTATTTTTAGCAGGTACGTCCTGGCAGCCGCTTCCCAGCACTTCAGAATCACAAGCTGATCGCAATGCAGCAAAAACGAGGACAAACAGAGATCATTTGATACCCATGCAGAGCAAATTAGGGTTTCCAACTTCGGGGCCTGAAAAGAGGGGTAAAAAATAAGAATTTTCGAAAACCGGTGTAAACCACCACGATCGGCATCCTTCAGGCTATCTGCTGGTAAAATTTCAAGTCGAACGGAGCACTTACTATTTATAGTAAGTCGTTTTAGAAACATGCTAAAAATAGCAAGTCAAGTGTATGCGCTGACGTCAGTAGTCAGGTCACATGGTGAGAAGCGCCTCATTCAAATTTCAAGTTAATCGGAGCAGTGGAGCTATCAAAAGCAAGCAATTACTATTTATAGTAAATCACCTCCAGAAGTGGGCTAAAAATAGCAGTGTCAACAGGGTGACAAGGCTGAGAGGATGCAATGTTTAAAATTTCAAATCGTTCTGAACTTCAGAGACGCCAAAATCAGAAGGCTTAGTATAAATAGCAGGGCATGAAAACTGGCGAAAACAAGGAAAAAATTCTAAGTCTGGAGCTTCGTCCTGTAGCCATGGCAAAATGCGCCCTCAAGCACCAAATACCAAAAAATTTTCTAACTCAGGTGTTTCATCCACCTCAGCATGCCAAATGCACCCAAGGGAAATTGGAGAAAGCATAAAAATATTCTAAGGCAAAGTTTCATCCTGCATCAAGGCCAAAATGCGCCCAAAATGCAAAAGTCAAAGAAAGTCAACGATTTTCATCCTGTAGCCATGCCAAAATGCGCCCACCTTGAAGCAGGAAAGTTGAAAAATATTCTAAGTGTTGAGGTTATCCTCCACCACCCTCCAAATGCGCCCATCCTGCAACTGGGTAGAAATGCGCCCAAAAGCAAATAGGTCAAAGGAAAGTCAAACAAATTCATCCTTCTCCATAGGCAAAATGCGCCCAAAAGCATGCATGTGAAGACGAAAACAAGGGAGGTGAAGGGTCACAGAAGGACGTGTTAACATGCTTCATCTTCCTCTACATCAAAAATGCGCCCAAAGATGAAAGCAAGTCAACAAGTCAATGAGTTTCATCCTTCATCAAAGCTCAAATGCGCCCAAGTTAGAAGAAAGTCAAAAGGTCAAAAGAATCCGTCCTCCTCACCCCCCTAAATGTGTCTAAATGAGACCATGTCAAGACAAAAACGAGAAGTTGAAGAGTCATCCTCTTGCCTAGCTCAAATGCGCCCAAGTTGAGGGTGTAAAAGTGAATGAAGGGTGGTAAATGGGGTAAAAGGTGTTGAAAATGCTTCAAGGCGTGGTAAGAGAAGGATGAATGTTAGGTGTGGTGAAGTTAGATATCCCTCTTCAAGTCCTAAATGCGCCCAAAGTGATATGTGTTAGAGAATTATTTTTCCAAGGCGTGTGAAGTGGTGAAGATAAAATGCTAAGGCGTGATTTTTGATTTTCCTCAAGTGTGCTATGCACCTAGGGTGGTGAAGTGAAATATAAGATGAAGTGATGAGAATTTCTTCTAAGGCGTTGGAGCTTTAAATAAAATTTCCTTTCAAGTGTGAAGTAAAATGCAAAGTGGTGAGTGAGAAATAAAATGTGCTAGGCGCCTTCATGAATAAAATTTTTCTAAGTGAAGTTGATGAAATTTCCACCACTGGCAAACGAATAAAATTTTCTAAGGCAAATTCTCAAAGTGCAAGATGATTTAAAATTTTCTAAGGCAAAAATATTTTCTTCCTTAGAAAATACGCCCAAAACTCAAGGTGATGAATTTTCTTCTTAGAACACTAGCAAATTTTTTAGTGGTGAAGTCAGGATGATAATGCAGGATGGATTGATAAAATTTCTCAAGTGAGAGCAACACAGGATGATCACAGGCGAAGAATGGATCTAATTTGATAGAACAATATTTTCTAAGGTTCAAAATTTAGAAATTAAATGAACCCGTTTGTTGGGTACCCATGGATTCAAAGCATTCTGGAGAAAATTCTCTTCTGGGTACTGAACATTTGTGATGATAGATGGATTTCCAAGTCTTCCGCACTTCGCCAACACTTTTTCAGTGAAGAATTTAATTAGTGCTCAAATTGTGAAATTTTCTAAGGCAAATTTGAATAAAACGACTCTTGACAAGAAAGTGATTCGAATGATGAATTTGAAGTGAGTTGCCTAGATGATTTTGATTGAATTCTTCGATAATGAATTTTCCAGAGCTGAGGAGGAGTTAAATTCGAATTCAAGTGACAAAGCTCCAGCTGGTGAATTAAAAAGATGAATTTAAATTAAGTTTTTCGAAAATAAATTCAAAGATGCCAGTCAAAGTCGAACTTCTAGAAGGTTAAGATTCTCGGACAAGTGTCAGAAACACCAGAGAGGGAAATTCGAATTCTTGAAGTGGAGTAGTGGAAGTTGAATGCACTGCCTATACTTAGCTCCCTCTAGAATTCGACTTTTGCTATAAGATTGAGAAATTTCTCACTTCTTGTTCACAGCTGAGAAGAATTCGACTTGCTCTGAGTGAGTTGCTGAGGACCAAGCATTGTTGAGGCTTGAAAGGTTTGAAGTTTTACTAAGTCTTAGAGTTGCTAAGTGAGAGGCGTTGGAAGTGGCTGCAAGTGTTGGAAAGTTCGAATATTGCTGAAGCTTAAAAAGGTGCGAACTTGTTGATTGCTGGGGCTTGATTTGTTGCTGAGATTTGATGTTGCCAGAGCTAAGAGGGACGCCTTGAGGTGAGAAGTCTCAAAGAATTTAAATGGTGCAAGCTTGCTGATTTAAGGAAGTACGAATTAAAGATTGCTGGTTGAGATTGCTGAAGTCAAAGCTTACTTAGAAGTCTTTTCTAAGTGTTGAAGTTTGAAATCTTGTGAAGGAGAAGTTGAGGTTTGCAGAAGAATTGAATGTTGCAACTTCTCAAATTTTAAAAAGTCGACTGGCAGCCCTGCAAGGTATTTTATTTATTTTTCTAAGTTAAATTGCTGATGAATGTTTATTGTCCTGCAGATGGCTGAGGCAAGGGCGACTGGCAAGGATAACAATGGTGCATCCAGGCACGCAGTGATCAAGAAGCTGAGCAAGACATTCATGCCAGAGTCAAAATTCGTTTCGAAGTTGGGCAAGCTAACAGATACCAACTTGGGCTCCGTCAACCTAGAGACCTTCAAGAACAGGATGTTGGGGATTGGAAGTCATCGACCTTCGACCACTTCGCACAATATTGTTCGAAGCGGATTATATGCAGCTACTGGTTTCCCACCAGCCATTCAGTGTTCGGAGCTGATGATGGAGTGCGCCAATTATTATGAGAAGGATCACAGATCGATCATGTCACCAGATGGCCAAGTGCTAGCCAATCTTACTCTTGCTGCCATTGGTGAGGCTTTCGGAATCCCGGTGCACAGAAATATGGTTTACAAATCCAGAGAGCGAGCTGAGTGAATGTACGCTTCCGCATTCGAGAGATGCACGGAGACAATTAACACTCACTGGATGAGCAATCCCAGGCCTTCTCGAACGAAGTTGCCAAAGCAAATCATAGCGGATGACTTGAAGCAAGAGTACTGTGATCTCATTATGATGCTGAGCAAAGTTGGAGGTTGTGCACAATCCTTTATTTTCGAGCCATGGATGTTCTACTACATCAACCTCGTGCTAGAAGGGAAAGATTACGTCAATTGGGCCGAGATGATCAGTGATAATTTGCATGAGCAGCTCTTGAGCCTTAGAAGGATGAAGACATTTTATATGAGCTCTTACATCATCTATATGCTGGCTCGTATGACGAAGTATAGGGGGATTTCTTACAAGGAACCTGTCGGTTATGGCTCTCACTAATTCAAAATCCATGAGGCTTGTCCACAGTTGCACCTGTCTAGTACCACCTATTACAAACATGTCAACGATGCCTTCACCATGCATATCACGAGATTGCTTCAGGAGCGGTTACACCACAGAATCTCGAGGGAGGCCCAAGAGCTGATTGAAAGGTATGGGTGCTGGTTTATACAATTTCCGAAATTTTCTTACATTAGGCTGCAAGGTTTTTCATCATACCCATATAGGCTACCTAAGTACCCAACAGATAGAATTTTAATGCTAGAGATATCTAGGCAATTGCTCGCCTACGATAAATTCAAAAGAAGAAGAAGGGAGGGATTGAATTCCCAATTGTCATGGGCAACTCGGATGAGGTGTGTCCCTCAATACAGGCAGCCAGAGAAGCCGAGAGTGAGCTTCAATTTTATCACTTTTCCTATCACACCAGCCGACAGCACTATGATCCACACAATAACATCAAATGGGTACTGTCAGAGGAGTTTAAGCACAAAGCAAACATTGAGGACTATTGGGCTGATGCATCGGATGAGATTGAAGTTAGGAAAAGGATGTTCTCTCGGTTGCCAATTACTTTGATCAAGGAGTGTGAAGTTGTTCCGGTTCCAGACCAGGTGAATGAGGATATGGACGTTGTCCATCCGGATTATGCAGCAGTAAGAGATACTCCACTTCCGCTCCCAGATTGGTCAGAACCAGAGGTGGCTGACTTGGACACACTTTTTATCCCGGTCCTGACATTTACTAGAGCATGGGTTGATAGGCGTGTGAGCAAGTTGAAGAGTAGGTCAATTGCTCTGACTTACAATTTGATGGGAGATCACAGGACACCCACCACCGGCAGGAAGAAACAGATCACACGAGGTCCAGAGCCCAGAAGGAAGGAGCCTATTCGGCCGGAGCCTCCACAGGTTGCAGTTACATCGCCCACGCCCTTGGAGACACGTTCTCCAAATATATAGGAGGTTTCTTTGTTTGCTGATCAAAGGAATGCATTGAACCAGGTGCAAGTGGTACAGAAAAATAATCAGCCACCACGGAGAGAATCGGTTGTCCAGAGTGTCAACGCACCTAATAGAGTTGATCAACAGGATGATGAGGGGACTGCTACTGACCCTCAGTTTCAGCAGGAGTTAGAGGCAGCTATGGATGATGATGATGATATAGTTTCAGGAGACACTTAGCCACTTGAGGATGATGAGCCTCGCCAGAATGATGTAGAGGTTGAGCAAGTTCGAGAGGTAGAGGCACAAGAACAGCAGCCCCTCGATATACAGTATAATGTACCTGATTGGCTCAGGGATAGGATGAGGAGAAGCCCTAGTGAGGAGATTGATCCAGCAGTTGAGATGGAAGAATTTTTTAATAGGATCAGTGCACCTCCACAGAAGAAGAGAGCACGGAAGTTCTTGAAGATATCAACAGATGAGGATGGCTCTCGCACCCTTCACGTTGTTGTGCCACAAGTTGATTGTGACCGAAACGAAGCATTGCCAGAAAATTATGTGGTCACAACTTTGGACTTAGGACGCCCCACTGGTGCGCAAATTGTAGAGGAGTGTGATAACTCCTACCTCGCCCTCAAAGATAGGTTATTCAAGAAGGAAGGAAAATATAAAAAGTTGAAAAGAGAACACAAAGCTTTAATTGGGTATGTACAGCAGTTATCTCGTTCTCGTGGGCAGAGGATTACAGTGATAGAGCCTCCGGCGGAGGTACCTAGAGAGTCAATTAGTGGCTTGATGGAGTTAGGAAAGATGGCACAGGAAGCAGATAAGTGGGTCACAGGAGTTCGTGCTGAGACAGAGAAGTTTATGGAGGACCTTGCTTTTGCTTTTCAGCAGGCCTCTAGTATTTTGGCACGAATGGAGGCAGTTGATCATGCTTGGGGAGATGCTTCTATTTATCAGAGTAAAGTAATCCAGCGTCTTGAGGCATTGAGGCATATTCCGTTGCGGTTGCTGATTGATGGAGGTGTCATTCAGGAGAATGACAGGTACGACTTTTCCAGATGGTATTCTTCAGCGATCACGGGGCGTGGTTTCTTCGACGCGGCACAGGCGGATTCAGCCAGGATACATAAGGCCATGGCCAATATCATTGATGGAGTTCAGAATACTTTTGAGGCCATATTTGCTAGGCGGTTGAATCCAGATGAGGTGAATATTGATAATTTGAGGGGTAGGCTGGTACCTTTCTTTTCAGAGGTGAAGACCTTCACACAGGATGACTTTGAGAACACCTCCACTTTCTCTAGTTTGATTCAGAGTACGCAGGATTCCTTAGCTGCTTGGAGAAAGTCATGTACACGGCATGAAACATCAGTCATAGTGCTAGAGTTCCAGTTAGACTGTGTTCCACCCATTTCAGTTCAAGAAGTTGAGGCTGTACTTGGCAGATTTGTTGAGTTTGCAGCCAGAGAGAAGGAGAACGGGAATGCACTGTTGGACGAGGATCTTCTAGAAGACTGATTATGGGCATTAATTGCCTTTTCTATTTTGGGAGTGAGTGGGAATCTTTGATTCATTTAATGTACCACTCCCCATTCTGGCAGTTTTTAGGGTTAGGGTTGAGGTGGCTTAATCTTAGCCACTCTATTGATTGTAACCCTAGCCGTCTTTTGGGACCGGGCTATATATAAAAGGGGGAGTCCCCCTCATTTGTAACACAGTAGATTAGAACATTAGACTAGCATTAGACTTGGAGATCAGACTAGAGAGTAGAGCATAGTAGACATTTTGCTTAGCATAGTGTGGAGAAGAAAGAAAGTTTTCCCTATGAAAACTTTGTGGAGATTGTTGTGTAACACTTTCATGATAATAGATCTTTTCATTGATGGTGGAATTCTTCTTTGTCATGAATAGCTAGCAAGGTCTCTTCTTCCTTTCGGATCCAAGTAGTATAATTTTCATCTCATGCAAGTAGTTTACTTTGATGTGTGGTGTTTTATTGAGGTAGCTTCATTTTATTCCATACCACTAGCGGCTTGTTGATGATAAGTTCGCCTTGCGTGGTCGACTGGAAATTATCTTGAGTTTAACTTCGATTGTGATTTGTATACTTATATGCGTCGTTCTGATGGTGTATGTATGCTAAATTATGATTTGAACATCTTTTGCAATCCCTTTGAAGATTGCACCAATTTTACTGAGGCTGTCCGACGTGAGGCTAGGTGAAATTCGGTTGAAGTCTGCCAAAATTGAGCTCCACATGTCCTGCATTTAGAATAGAATATAAGTTTCTTAGGCCTTATACGCATTTACTTTCCGCATATTTCCGATTAGCTTTAGGAAAACGAACTCATTGCCAAATCATACACGCAAAATCCCATCAACAGGTTCCTCTTGGTCACAAAAATCACATCAACAGGTTCCTCTTGGTCACAGTTCCTATTTTTGATTGTCAAGTTGCTATTGGCAAGATTATTGTCAAATTCATGTTCATGAAGTTTCAACTTTCAAACACTCCAAGGAAAATTTCACCAAGTTTTAGAGGATTCCATCAAGTTTTCTGGTCAAAGCCATTTTAAATTTTCAATAAAAACTTGAGTGACGAAAGTTCCTATTTTTCCAATACAATCACATCTAGCAGTTGTCATCATGAAGCAATTACTATTTCAAGGAGATACAGATGAGCCTATAATTAGACCTTTATTTTATTAATTGTTTTAGAACTAGTTTTCTTTAAAAGTGTTTTATTTCCTCTTTTATGTGGATACAGATAGGATTGCTTTAAAGTGGTATTCTTTTGAAAATATTTTAAAATTATTTTTTTCCCTAAAAGCTGCATCTTGAGAGCATGTAAATAAGTGCTTTGAGAACATAATTTGGGAAGAATAGTTAATGTCAAGCATACGCTGCAGAAATTTCCATTCAAACATTGAAGGAAAGCTATTGTGTTTTTGTGTAGCAAATGGGTGTGAGATTGTGTTAATCCTATGCTACAAAAGCTTATGTTTAAGTTATAGTTTTCTCTTATCTTGTAATTTTGTTAAATCAATTGAATTGAGTAACTTTGTCAAGCTTTGTTTTGATGCTCATTATTCATCAAGTAATATACTAGAATCTTGTGATGTTCATGTATGTATAAGTTACCGGTTCGCCTAGGGTGACCCCGAGCCTTGGTCTGGTCTGACCCAAGTTCGGGGTCTGGATCCCGTCCCCTGTGGGTTCGGACAGGATCTGGCCCACAGACTCTGGGTCCTGCCCAGCCAAACCTGAGCAAACTCATGCCGAATTTCGCCCACTCACGCACCCAGCCAATGAATTTCGGCTTTTTTTAATTTTTTTACTCTAAAAAGTCAGTGTCATAAGTATGGTCCAAAATTTCAAATCATGTTTGCAGCAGGGAACAACATGTTTGTGGAATATGTTTATTAATAGTAAATGTTCAAAACTAAGTTTACTGTTAGCATCCTAGAAAAAATACACACAACTAGATGAGTGATTAGAGGATTCTGCATACATTGACAATATGCAGCCTCAGCATGTTAATAACTAAACACAGCAACCTGTGTAGCTCCTTAGCCCAACAAAACTGAAATGCTGACTGAATTCAACAAATTAAAATCTGATTAACAACTGCAAAACAAAATATTGAAAGAAAAATTGAAATGCTAAGAGCAATAAACACAAATCCAACTGACGATTGAAAAACAAATATGTAAAGAAGGTTGAAAGCCTTACCAACAGGAGGGTGAAATCCCTTCACAGCATCAAAATTCTTGTATGTATAGCCAACAAAATTTAAATCCTTTGCTGTCAGCATCTATTCAAAGAATAGACAAATAATCAATTTAATTACATCAGAAACTTCTGAAACAAACAAACAGATGCTAACTTCCAAGAAAGATCTTTATGCATAAAGAACTGCAAGAAATATTTTTTTGCCATGGTAATAGTCTCAATCTAGTTCTGTATGTAAGCATAATGCAGTTAAAAGTCTTTTGATAGTATCTTACTTTTCCTGATGATGTCTTAAAAAATCTTGGAAAACAAAAACACAATGCAAGATCGATCAGAAAAATTCTTTCTCGGTACCTATTGATTTCATACTCTCAAGTAACATGAATTTTATGACTCTAGCAATCAAAAACAAACTGAAAATGTTGTGACAAGAATAGTCTACAGATTGTAAAATATGACTACTACAAACCTAGCTTCAATTCAAAGTTTTTATCATCACCATTTGTTGCTGTGAGGTTTCACTAATTTACAAGGGTTTTCCCAACGTATGTGTGTGAGCAGGCAATTTCAAATCATGGTATTTGGGGGATAGGGATGTGTCTAAGTGTAAACAGCTTGTACATGTTTTAGAAAATCAAATAATCACACCAGAGTATTAATAGAACATAGAAAAAAATATTAAATTTCATCAAGATAACAACACAAAAATAAGATTGCTTATTGTCCATGACATGTTAGCCTGTTGGGGATGACTCGTCCAATTTCCTTCAAAGGCACATGTAATGTAATATGATATGTAAGTGGTTACTTGCTCTCCACAGATAGTAAAAGGGATTTAATAATATTCAAAAATATATATTTTAAAACATATAAGCCTGTCAATGATAGTTGAAATTAAACATACAATTCAAAAATTTTAAACAAGTGAAAACTGGGCAACCAAAAAAAGTTACATGCTGATATCAAAATTAAAAACAACTGTAATTTACATTAAAGCTAGCAGCCTCATCACCTATCCATGTGAGTGCCAAGATGTCTACTGCTGGCATTTTCCAATAAACCTTCAAATGCTTTCTTTCCCATTTATTTTGAAACATCACTTCATATAAGCAATTTCTTATGGTAAAGTAAAAAGTGCATGTTTAACACTTTCTCCTCAATGTTTTGTACCCATTTCAGTGTCCATTACACCTACATGTAATGAGCCTAGGCCTCACTTTGACCATTTCTAAGCCTGAAACTAATCAAAGATGTACCAATTTAGACAATCAAAAACCATTCTGTTGCATAGCCCTTATTCCCCTTTGCTTGCACTCTTCTATCCTTCTCAACACCAATGCACAGAAAGGATCATACACTTTCCAATGTCTAATCTACTTAGCTTGAAACACGTTATTCTACTTATGCAACCAACCCTGGTTACTTCTACAACCATCTTTGAGAAGCATGGGACCAGATGAACAAGTACTGAAAATCATAGATCACGTCGGCTAAAGGATTGTTGTCTAAGGAGGGTCACCAGCACAACTTTTGAACACTAACACCCAGAAAGGATCACTGGTGTGCTTGTCAGATGCTAGGGCCCAACAAGGGTCAGTAGCACACCTTTCAAACTCTAGTGCTCACAAAGGGTCACCAGCATGCCTGATGAGCACAAATGCACTTGGAGGGTCCTACCATTTGACAAAGTTCCATAATCCCCTACGCACATTAAAATCTTCATCCAATTGATTTTCCCAGTACTTTCTAATCTTCTAAAATTGCTTTATCTGTTCTAAAAACTAAATCAAATACGTGTTTTCTAACCATCACCCTTTTCTTCAATAGTTTCTTGTTCAATCTCAACTCTTGTTTTAAATCTGCTTAGTTTAAATTTGAAATTGCTATTTTATTGTTATTTGTATTGAAAAATCAGATTAGCAAGTAGATTAACCCACTTAATAAATATGTAACACATGTAAAACTTTAGGTGGTATTTATTTTAATCTACACATGTTTCAAAGCACTTTTCGTTGGAATGGAGTGGGCTCAAGAAAGGTTTGATCTCAAAGGGTGCTTATCTATATGCTTTGGTGCATGGTTCGGGAGAAGATAGGTAAACATTTGAAGTGTTGTACTACTTTTTATCCTTAAACACAACAACATGACCAGCATAGGCTGGAGCATAAGTTTCAAGTTGAAGATCACATTTTGGTGTACTTAGGCAAAGAGAGGCTTTAAGGACCACCTACGAAGATTAAGTCAAAAACGTATGGTCTGCTTCAGACTTTGGAACAAGTGAGGAATAATATGTTTTGGTTGGACTTACCTCCCTGCATGAAGATGTACACTATCATTAATGTTGACAAGCTTTGCTTGTTCGAGCCTTCAATATTGGATGAGAAGAACTTGTCATTGCCTTTTGTTGATGACTTAGCTCCAAGAAGCTGGGAAGAGTTGGAGAGTGCTGTGGTTCTAGTTAAGAAGGTGAGAAAAATAAGTAAAGGAGAGAGTGAGACATGGTTAGTAGGGTTGAAGGGGCAACTACAAAGCAAGGCCAAGCATTATCCCAAAGAAGATGTGGACAAGAGATTTCCTCACATGCCAAGTCCCTGAGATTTTGGGGACCAAAAGCTTCCTTAGTAGTGAGGTGTAATATGAAAAATGGATCATAGTTACATGGCCGTGTGGTCAAATATTGCCCTTTCCAATTTTAAAGTTTCCTAAGACTATGGTTGCATATGTTTCCTCCATTTTGGCATGTTTTCAAGTCATGTTGTTTGGTCTCAAGTTAGAGGCAATCTTGGGGTGACCTAGCACATCTCAAGGAAGTTAAGAAGCAATGATCAGAAATTGAAACTAAGAAATTTGTGTCACGATACTATCGGTTCTCAACAAGAAACATCCACGCAACCATCCTAACAGTTTTGGAAATCTCACTATGGCAGATGTAACAGACTTAGGGTTATTTTAGGTTAATATTATTTAGGGCTACGATTATATTTAACCAGATTTGAAAGACCCAAATATATCCATTTAAAACCCTAATATTTATCCTTAATGGTTTACCTTAAGTTTTTAAAATTGAATCCAAAATGACAAATCCCAATCCTTCATGGGCTTATATAGATATTATTAACCCAAATTTCACAAGGTAAGAGCAACCATTTGTAGAGATTTTGGATTAATAATGGGCTTTACAATCATAATTCAGTACATGACAATGGCAACAGAAAGCACAGTTGTGACTGCAGCATGTATGAGACTGCAATAGCAACAAATATCATAAATAGATACAAGAAATCCTTACAAGACCCCATCAGTCATTCTTGCACTCTGTAGTTTGAATCCAACACAATGGAATCCTCCCTCGAGCTTCGCAAGAAGTCGTTGATGTTGAGTCAAAGGATTTTTGTCCTCTAACTATTGAAACCAAAGGAATTTTGTCCTTTCGTTTGCTGCAAAACTGAATGTTTCTGTCCTGAATTTGTCACTCAGCACAACACATTTTTAAAGTAAACAGTCCAATGAATGACCTGCCACATGTCCAACAAGAGATAACAAGGAGATTTGCAGTCAAAATAGAATTCCCACCCAAAACAACATCTAAGTCGCAATGATACAAGGGTCGCAGCTCCAACCAGTGCATTGAATGAAACATAGCTATTTACCACCATGGACATCGTAAGTACAGTTAAATTTGCCTTATAAAATGTTGGCAATATTTGCCTAGGCAAGAAAATACCCTTCAAAGAGCTGCGGCTTCAAAATTGGCCACTAATGGTGGTCAAGTCATGCAAAGAGGTAGGTGAGGTGAATAAAACAAAAAGGCAGAAAAGTAGGAGTTTGGAGATTTGGTAGGCAAAGAGAGGCATACCAAAAGGGAAAAGCACGAAACTCAAGTAAGGGAAAAGGAAGGAGCAAGGTCGAGCAAAAAGGCATGCTAGTGACATGAAGTTGATGACCCAATAAAGGTAAGGGAAAGAGGAGGTTGGAGGAAAGGCATATTGGGACGGAGAAGTCCAAAAGTGCAACAAAAAACAAGAAAAAAGATTGGACCCGTGCAAAAAGGCATTCGGAGAGAAGGAACTCCAAAACTCTAAAAATTCTCCAACCTACAAACACTTAGAGATACGACTAGATAGCATCCCACACTTGGGAGTTTTGAGACCTTTGCAACTTCTAACACATGGGTAGGCACCTAGGGTATGATGAAGAACCATACTTAGGCCTTGGCTTAGCTCATTGAAGATAAGGATTTTCCCTTTGTTCCACAAACACAAATTGATTGAAACGGGGACATTACAAGACTGCCTTTCCCAAAATTACTTGTCCTCAAGCAATTCAATTTCAAAATGCTCCAAATCATCTAATTCTTCCTTAATACCAACCTCTAAAGGTAGGTTCCTCCAAGGAACCAAATATAGCTCTGATATCACAGTAATATCCCATTATGGCTCTCCTTCACCTTTTCATCCTTGTGATGATGATGGTGTGTGTTATCCATGTGAGCACCGCTCGATTATGTTCTTTCAAATGAAACCATATAACTCTTGTGGATTGTTGTTCCAAAATATCTTCCCATCAAAGTCTAGCTAACCACTGATTTGCCATTTTTGTTTGTCTAATTGCTTGTAGCTGATAATTTATGCTAGGGATAAGTTCTACACTTGTCAAATGAAATAATCCCTTGGGCTAACTCATGATGGGATCCATTTCTATACCTATGGACTTCATGCTCCCAATTTTTATGGAGTGCCCCACTTGTATTAATATGGCCCCAATACTTTCTCCTAAAACACTACATCCTCCTACAAATGGATGTGAGAAACCTGAAATGATGAATATAGAACACGAACTCATTACTTTTTTAGGCTGATCACAAACCTCTTGTATTCTATCCATCCTTGTAACAACTACCTTCTTTGTCCTATGGTTTAAAGGTATTACTGTATGTAAAAATCCCTTCAAAAACCTTCTATTACTACTGCCTAAATTAAGGAATCTTCTCAATAGAATTAGTGCAGGAGGGGAGCTCCATCCTAGAGAAATTTGAATCCTCTCATGATTCACTGAGTGCCTTAAGCAACAATAGCATTACCCCCATACACAACATTTGTGAAATCAAGCTCACCTTTAAATTCTCTTACAAATAGAGTTTGTTGCTTGCTGAATACCCATCCGGCTGAAAATGATGTAATGAGAAAGTTGGGGATGGTGATGATAGCAACCCAAGCTATAAGTTATGTGGGCAGCAGTCTTTGTCACATTTATTGTGCAACATAGTAGCAAAGTGTGAGCATCACTTCTTCTACTTACACATGGTCTATATTCTTGCAAAACTGAACGAACTTCATCAAACTCCTTGGCATCCCTAAAGTGCCTTTGTACTATGTCAATGCCTGCCTCCATATAAGAGGTGGTTGGAAACACTACCTCCTTTTCCTTGGACGGTAACCATGGCATGCTTAAAAGTATGCTCATCTTTCCTAGATTGTTGTCATAATTATTACCATGTGTTCCAAAGATTCCTACTAGGACACCTACAACTATACCTTTTAACAAATGGCATGGATCAGATTGTATAGAGCTGGAAAATGGATGTAGCACTCATATGTTGCTCGATTTTTCTCACTAAATAGCAATGTGTAGGCTGGAATACTTGCACTTGGTGATCCCAATAGGTAAGACCTCCCCAAAACCAAATCAAGCAAAGGATTTTTCCCATATCATGGCTACTAAACTGAGTTCCCTTAATCAAAATCAAGAATGTAAAAGCCGGTACATTAGTCCCTTTAAATGGCATGATGAATAACTCAAGGTGTTCAACAAGGCATCTAAAAGTTGCCCATATTCCTTGCAGCCAAACATATGTTGGTAGCTTAATCTCAAGTAATTCTAAATCATGTTGGAAACCTCCGTACAGTAGCAATTCCACAAGCATATCATTGAACACCACCTTATGTTGATTCAAAATAGTTTGAATATCAAATTGACGATAATGTTCATTGCCAAAAAATGAAATAATGAGCATGCCCAACATCAACAAGCAATTTGCTGCCCCCAAAATTCCTCAGCATTGAATCTTTCTACAAATATGTTCTACCAAGTCAACCTTTCTTGCAATGGATCATGTCTTTAATAATATTTTACAAGTTGTCATATCAGAAATCATACCTCAGTTCTTCCCAATTTGTCAAAAATATGGTTTCAATCTGGTCACAAGAGCATTCCATCCTTCAATATAGAAACTCAATCCATTCTTGATGATATCATATGCTGGCATGCTCTTCTGCTCATGTGTGCCAGTGATCCTAGGCAAAGAATACAAACCCTTGATTGTCGATGCTGATATCCAAAATGATAGCAGTCTATGCCATTTTCTGCCATGACGAATTGCGAAAAGTCCTTGAATATTTGCATACTCTATCACAATGTATGAGTACTCTTGAATTGGAGAGAAAGAACCCCCTTTCTATTTAGTACCCTTCATCTTTTAATCATCATTAGAATACTTAACATTATGACAAAAACATTATACTGACAGGATATAAAAATGGTGTAATAAATCCATGCTTCCACTATCATCCATATATCTTGAGGTGTAATCAAGGAAGCAATCAAAATGTTTATCTTCCTTCCCAAAATTGGAATTTTTTGAGAGATCTAGTAGATCATTCTCCTTTGGCATTGTCTCCTTCCTTTCTTTCTCAAACAATTTTTGATTCCCTAATCTTCTTTTCAATTTTTTCCTATTTCTTTTCTTCTTCAAGCAGATTGGATTTGAGTGCATTCTTACTAGTTCAACATTCATCATTTGCCATTATGGTTCTTTATTAGATTTCCCTTGGTGGTGTAAATAGGTTTTTTACCTATCTAGGTCCTATTTACATGTTAAGTCCACTTAAGTCCTAGGAGGAAACCTTTCTAGATAGTGTTAATTATCAATAGATCTTATCTTTTGGCATTGAATGCTTGTGTCCTAAGTCATTTAATATTGTTGAGATAGTTGTCTCATTGTATTGTTAAGTCAACTTAGGTCGTAGGAGGGAAGCTTTCTAGATAGTGTTAGTTGTCACTAAATCTTATCTTTTGGCATTTAATGCTTGTGTCCTAAGTCATTTATTATTGTTGAGGTAGCTGTCTCATTGTATTGTTAAGTCCACTTAGGTCGTAGGAGGGAATCTTTCTAGATAGTGTTAGTTGTCACTAAATCTTATCTTTTGGCATTTAATGCTCGTGTCCTAAGTCATTTATTATTGTTGAGGTAGTTGTCTCATTGTATTGTTAAGTCCACTTAGGTCATAGGAGGGAATCTTTCTAGATAGTGTTAGTTGTCACTAAATCTTATCTTTTGGCATTTAATGCTTGTGTCCTAAGTCATTTAATATTGTTGAGGTAGTTGTCTCATTGTATAGAATTAAGACACATGTCAAGATCTTGTCTAATCCTATCTCACAACTTGCATTTATAAACAAGGCATCATATGTACATAGTATTCAATCTGGCAATCTTGCATCCATAATCATAGCATGATATTTTTGCCATTTCACTCTTGTGGAAATTGTTTTGCAGGTGATCCTGGGGTGTTGCGGAGTTCACCATTAACTCCTACATGGTATCAAAGCTTCAATGTTGCAAACTTCTTTCCAAATTTGAGGGTCCAATCTTGGCTTGAAGATTTTGTTGGGTGTGATTGGAGGTTTCAAGGGCCTGTTCTGACCTTTTCACACATCGCCCCATTGCAAATGGGGACCCCCAGTAATCTGTTTCTTTTTAGAGTTTTTCCTTCGCGCAACAGTTTCATATGGTCATTGCTTTGAGAGTTTCAAGACAGAGTTTTGAGTAAACACCCGAGCCAACTGGAGAAATCAAGCCCAAAATAGTGCCTAAACGTCACGGAAGTGCTCAGAAGGTCCTGAAGACGAGGATCGCCTATGCTTTGAGTCAATTCTGACACTTCCTATTTTTTAGGGATTTTTGTTTTTTCTCTTTTTTTCATTTTTGGCATTTTTGGACCAATCTGGGATCCCTATTTTTAGGGATTTTGCTTTTTCTATTTTTAGAAAGTCAACCCTGGTCAAGGAGTCAACATTTCCATTTTTAGAATCAAAATCAAGCCACCAGAGGGAAAATCAAGCCAAAAAAATCGAAAAATCAAGAAAAGCATGGAAAAGGCATGCAAAAATCTGGAAAAATCAAGGTGAAAATCAGAAAATTAACTAAAAAGCAAGTAAAAGGCAATTGAAAAATCATGAAAATCAGATCTCCAGAATGAGAAAATCAATGAAAAATCAACCAAAAAGCATGCAAGTCATGGAGAAAATTCACCTAAGTCTGGAGAGATGGCAACCTTCAAGCTCGCCCGTGAAGAAGAAAATGGCTAAGGCATTGGGAAGTTTGCCAAGGAAATGGCAAAAAGACTAGCAAGTCTGCCTTGCCATGGAAAAGGAAATGGCAAACATCATGGCAAGTCCACCTTGCCATGGAAAAGGAAATGGCAAGATTATTGGAAAGTCCACCCTTAGCCTTGATGAGATAATGTAAAGAAATTGGTGAAGTCTGCCCTACCATGGCAAGAAGTTGGCGAAGTCCGCAACAGCTTGGAAGAAGGAAGAAAATTCAAAATTTGGATAAGTATAAACATCTTGCCTATGTAATGTTATCTTTGGGGGAAAATTTCACAAAAATGGCTAAGTATAAATGTTACCTTAGGAAGAAAATCTCATGAGATTGGCTAAGTATGGATATGGCGAAGTGTCTAGAGAAGAATAACCAAACCATGTTTTGGCGTGAAATTTACAAAGTCCACCCATGCCTTGGAAAAATATTTCCCAAGTCCGCCATGGCAAGATAAGGAAATGGCAAGCTTAACTCAAAGTCCGCCCACCTCTTGAACATATGGAAAAACACTGAGAAAGTCCGCCATGAAGAAGACACCCATAGAAAAGAGGTTGTGAAGTCCACCCTAGGCCAAAGGAAAGGAAATTTGCCTAAGTACTGATGAAGTTCGCCTAGGGGAGATGGTCAAGTAGCATGACGAAAGTTTCTAAGGCATGAAGAAAACGTGAATGGCAAAGCAGTTTGGAAGTCCGCCCTGGCTAAAGGGAAAAGATCAAAATGACATAAATTAAGTAAATACTTAGCCATGGGTAAATTAAAGTGGCCAAAATTGAACGGGTTGGAATAAATTAAAAGTTAATACTTTGGATAATTTATTCCGACACTTGGGCAGGGCTCGGCTACATGTGTTAGACCAAAATAAAATTTGGTCACGTTAAAATTTACCAGGCGCACTGCAGTTTATAGGAGGTCGTGCTACCCGATTCCTGCAGTCTAAGAAAAAAAAAAAAAAAATTATTCCGACACTTAGGAAAATAACGTGCCTTAGAAAAAATAAAATTCACCACAGAGGACTTGGAAGAAAATTCATGGAAGTAAATGAAGTACGCTTGGAAAAGAGGAAATCCATGAGTAAATGAAATTTCGCCATGAGAAGGTTGGAAAAATCGAATTTAATATATTGGATATTTAATATTTTCCAACATTTAAAGAAATAAAAATGAACACTTAGCTAAAATCGAATTTCTAAAGAGAAAATCTAAGGATTTTGCTAAAGGTGGCGCCTGGATAAGCTTGCCATGAAGATTTTTCAAAAAAGATAGAAACTTGCCTTGATAAAGAGAAGAAAACAAATCGAAATCAAGAGGAAAAAGATGAAATTACTAAAACAAATCGAACTCTTCAGCCTTATAATGAGTTTCAACAATTCATTTTTCACCAGTTCGATTGAAGAGAAGTTAATCTCTCAAGACTGCAAAAATATTAAAGGCAACGTCGATTTTTCTCACTGGAAGGAGTAAATTTTTATGCTGGGGGAATTAATTTTTGGAGAAGTAAATTAATTCTTGGCTGAAAGTCGTACTTATCAGCAAGTTGGCGCACTTTTTCATTGGATTTTTGATTAAATTCTTTCAAATTGAATTTGATTCACAGCCAGAGGATATCTCCGAAGGTTTGAAAGTTTGGTTGGCTACGTTTCTCAATTTTTCTTCCTAGCTAAGTTCTGGCAAAATTTTAATCAAGTTCGCCTACTTTCAGCTTGCTTTTTCGTAGAAATTTATCTTTTTAATAAGCTGAAACTAAAATTTTCGAATAAAAGGCCAAGAAATAAATTATATTTAAAAATCTCCATATTAATGTTAATTCTTTTTATTTACTGCAGGTTAATGAACACAGCAGGAGAATCATCAAGGAAAGTGCCGATGAAGTTTTCAAGCAAAGGGTTGCAGCGAGAGTCAAAGATTAATTCTAAATGGAAAAATATTACAGAAACCGATCTCGGGCATGTGGATTTCATGGAGTTCAAGAAGAGGATATACGGACACAATGGAGTGCCGACACCAATTGCTCGCCGGATGGTCAGGAATGGCATCTTCCAGGCAGTCGGATTCCCGCTAGCAGCAGAATGTGTTGAGTTGATGGTGGAATGCACCAT
The DNA here is from genome assembly GCA_007258455.2 of Sequoia sempervirens. NCBI lineage: Eukaryota > Viridiplantae > Streptophyta > Pinopsida > Cupressales > Cupressaceae > Sequoia > Sequoia sempervirens. The sequence continues at coordinate 69,627 of VDFB02349579.1, read as the reverse complement.
TCATTATGATGCGCAGGAGAGGCAAACTGTTGCACCTAACGGGAGGATATTAGCTCACCTCGAATAAGTGGCAATTCAAGAGGCATTTGGCATCCCAACACACCATCGTAGTGTATATAAGACTAAGGAGGATGCCAGAAAGTTGTACGATGACCAATCTGAACTCTGTGCCACAAACATTAACAAGTCATGGCTGGAAAAACCAAGAGCCTCCGCCAAGAAAATGCCCAAGAAGCTATGTCGAATAGACTTCAAGGAGGATTATGGAGACATTATTTTGATGTTAAACAGAATAGCCGGTAATCCACAAGGCGCGCCTTTTGAGTCGTGGATGTACTATTTTATCGATGAAATCACCTCCGGCGTTCGGATGTTCAACTAGTCCGAGATGATTAGTGATAATCTCCACGAGCAATTAATCAATCTGGAGAAGACAAAATCATTCCACATGAGCTCCTACATCGTCTATTTGTTGGCCAGGACATACAGATATTCAGGACTGATATGCAAAGGCAGAGTAGGCAATGGTGAGAACGAACTCAAGTCATATGACTGCTACCTGCAGCTACAGCTGAGAGAGAAATCTCACTTCAAGCGGGTGCACGATGCTTTCCTCATGTACATCACTCGAATACTTCAAGGAGGAACTCACCAAAGGCTAAGTCATGAAGCCAAGAGCTTGATCAGTAGATATGGATCCTGGTTTATCCAGTTTCCAATCTATCCTACAAATAGGATGATTTTGCTAGAAGTCCTTAGACAGCTAGAGACTTATCAGAACATCCAGAGGCCAAAGCAGAAGGCGGCTATCACTTTCCCGTTCTTCATTGGGAACATGTTGGAGTCTTGTCCATCGGCACAAGCAGCTGAAAGTGTCAAGTTGGAAATTCAATGGTATACGTTCACGACTTATCGGTCCAGGGCCAATTTTGACCCTCATAATCACATTCGGACCGTGGATGGAAAAAGGTATAAACATAGAGTGGACCTAGAGGATTTCTAGGAAAATGTTGTTGACGAGTATGAAGTCAGGAAAAATTTATGGTCCAGATTGCCAGGAGATTTGATGAGAGCAACCTAACTTTGTCGGGTGCCTGATCAGTTGCAAGACGATGGAGAATATGTTCAACCGTGCTTCGATGAGAGTTGGCCTCTTCCTGCAGTGAAGTGGTCAGAACTCGAGCTTTCAGATTTGACTACACTAATGAGGCCGGTGGTTAAGTATTTCTCAATGGTGGGTCGACCAGCAGACCCAGGAGTTAAGGCGGAAAAGAATAACGCTCACTTATGACTTGATGAGTGAGACAGAATCATACTCCTCAAATGTCGACGCATCTCACAATGACGAGTTGGTTGAGATTACTGAGAAGAGGAAAGAAGCAGCTGCAAACACAGGGCCTGTCCAAAAAAGATAAAGGGTGGAGCAGTCTCATTCTGCTGCATCCAGAAACATTGATGAGCTAGTGACTACTACGGACGAATCTTTGGCTGATATGATGATTCCTTCTCCAATTCAGGAGGGTAACAATGAACCAATCCAGCTAGATGACGACGAACCCCCATCTCCTACGAGCACCGAAATACTTGGTTTAGAGAATGAAATGGACGTCCAGAATGATGATTTCAAAGAGGGAATGATTTCCACTCTCAAGGGAGTTTTGGCTATTCCAAGTCCAAAAAATGTTCAAGAGGAAGATTGCATTGAACAACCTACCATTCCAGACTGGTTGAAGGAAAGAATGAAGATACAGGTGCAAGTCGAGACTCAAGAAGAAGATGACACTACAGATTTCTTGGCTAGGTTAGAACAAATTGTTGTAAAGAAGCCTACCAAGAAATTCTCCACGATTTAGAGGGACAAAGCCGGCGGCCGTTCCGTACAGATTGCAATGCCAATGGTTGACAAAACACAGGATGAAATCGCTCCCCATGAGTACGCCATTACCACCATAGACCTAGGCCCAACAACAAAAGGCCAGGAAGTTGAAGAATTAGATAACTCAGTCTCTACCATCAAGGCAAGACTGGAGAAGGAAGTGGCGAAGAAAGAATACAAGAAGGAGGTTGAGTGCTTGAAGGACTATATTCAGCATCTGACCCAACCACTCAACCAGGGTGATGTAGTAGGTATGGTAACGGCCAAGAAAGCCAAGGAATGGATGACAGATAAAGGCACAGAAGCGGCTTCATTCATGGAGAGATTGACACTCACCTACGAACAGACTTCCTCATTCCTTTCCAGACTGGCTGTCATGAGAGAAGTTTGGGACAACCTCCCAGATATTCAGGAGAGGCTCATTCCATGCCTCAGAGTGCTGAAGGGAGTCCCAAAACAGGAATTGGTCGAGGGAAAGATAATTGCAGCAGGTGCCACTTATGACTTCCACCATTGGTATTGGGCATTGACAATACAGAGTGAGGTTTTGGAGAGAGCAAAGGCTGATGGACTTTGAGTGGAGGAACAAATCCAAGAAATTAAGAGAAAGATTTACCTTATAGTTGCGGACATGCTTGATAAAGAGATTGTCCGAGAGAATGACATGCAACTAGAAAGACTAAAGAGCAAAATTCAGGAAATCTTCTTCTCTACTACGGGATCAATTCTGAGACAGGACTTCACAAGAGTGGTGAACCTCTCATCCATCCGGGATGCCTTCCTCAAGCAAGAACTGGAATGGGAGAGTGCCTTTGTTGTATATGTTGAGGACTTGGACAGGCTGGAATTCAGAATAAGCATGCTGCCACCAGTCACGATGGAGGAAGTCATTACGATCGTGTCCAGGTTTGTTGAACACACTGTTGCTCAAGAGGATAGGGACGCACTCCCTTGAAAATAGCTCCAGATGCCACTTCACTCCTTGTTTACTCATTGTTTACTGATGATATTTTGGGAAACCCTAATTAGGGTTGATTTGTATTAATCTTGGCCATTAATGTTGTTTTAATCTTGGCCTTTCATTTGCTCTTGAAAACTCTATATAAACTCTTAAACTCTCATTTTCATTTGGTGAAGAAGGTGTATGAGATTGTTGCGTTTTGCTACTTCCGATAATAAAAGCTCTTATGCATGATTTGCTTTGAATCCCTTTTATTGTCAAGTGGTTTGCAAGGTTGCATAGCTTCTTCAACAATAGATTAGAATTAAAGTAGAACATTAGATTAGAAGTAAGATAGAATTTGATTAGAATTAAGATAGAATTTGCTTTAAATATTGTTAAGTGAATGCAAGATTTGATAGTATAGATTTATGGTGAAACATTGCTCATACTTTCTTTGGATGGATGATTTTCATTCAATGCGTAAAGTTAGCCTGAGCTTGTGATTGTGGATGCCTAACTTCAGTCTTATTCAAGACATGAAAATTACTATCACACCCTTTGAAGATTGCACCCACTTTGTGTAGTTGTCCCAGGGAGGCAAAGCAAAGCGTGGTTACCAGTTTCACCTAATCTTTACCGTCTCTTGAATTCCTAGGAATAGATTAGATCCTCTAAACCCTTATCCTTTTTACTTTTTACACTTTTTTTGAGATCCCAAACCGAAAGTCCCAACTGAAGAAGCATTCAATGTTAAATCCGTCTAAGTCCTAAACTTGTGAGGAATTCCTTAACGTAAGTCCCTTTGTGTATTACCAGCATATCACAACGCCCATTGAGCTTATCCACATGTCATGACCTAATGAAAGAAACCTTGGAGTAGCCATATGATCTTTTCGCAATCTTAGCATACACGGTGATTTTGTTCAAGAGAGGATAGAGTGTCTTTGGACATTTTATTTTGTGTGTTCGGTGGATGATAAAACGTACACCAATAGGACCTCACCATTGAATCTAGGACGTCAGAGAAAGTCAGGTTTTCCTTTCATTTCGTCAAAATTCATCATATTTTGTCTTATCTAGTTGCAAGTTTTTTGGAGCTTCCTAGAGACATTTTGAGCTCACCATTGAGTCCAAAGCAACTAAGATAGTCAGATTTTCCTTTTGTTTCATCCCAGTTGGACATTGGAGATGAAATCTATAGGGGTTTGAAGAGAGAGGTTTGTTGCCAAATCCAACAAGGAGTCGTTATTTCAGAGTATTTTAGATCAAACTTGACCTTGCCATCATGCTCAGAAGACCCAAAATCCCCTATTTTTATATATAATACTTCATTTTGGCTACAAAAAAATTTTGGCAATTTTTTTATTTTTGTGCAACTATTTTAAATTTGATAGCCAATCGATTGTCAATCGAGACTATCTTAAATTTGACAACCAAACAATTGCCAATTGAAATTATCTTACATTTGACAATCAAACGACCGTCATCCTAAACTGTCTATAATTTAATGGCTAGATGACCATCAGCAGGTCACTCCAATCTGCCCCCCTCTCCATAAATAGTTTTGATTTCACAATTTAACTTCAAACGGCCATAAATTGGGCTCGAGACCTCCTTTTTGCAAGAATTTTTTTTATTTGAGGTAACCTTTTACACTCTACGCACTGGTATAGTCATTTTTTGATTTTGATGTACGGGGTTTTTTATAATTTCACATTCTCACAAGTTACACTATGTCATTCTCATTTTTGGAACTTGAGAAGCTCATAACTTTCACAATCTCAAATCAAGGTGATTCTCTTTTCAAAAGTGCATGATTTTTATTTTACTACGCAATGTTGTTTATTTCTCTTAGTATTGTGCCAAAATTGTACTTGCAACATAAACTCATTTTTTTTAATTTGTAATGCATTGAGATCAAAGACCACTTAGCTTTTTCTTGCAAGTGACAATTTTAACTACACTAATTATAAAGTACCAAATCATATTTTCTTGGGGGGGTTCTATGATTGAGTGATTTGGGGGCGGCAAGTGTCTATAGTTTTGCATTTCATTTTGCTTGAAAGTCTACTCTAAGGAGAATATTATGAGTATATCATTTCATCCATCAAGTTGGTGATTGCTAGGAGAATATCTCCAACATTTTGTGGATCACTTGTTCTCAGGTTAATCTGATTTCTAAGGAATTGGAAGAAAAACTTGGATTACAGACATATCACACCTCAAACCATATGAGCTTGGTTGGATAAAGGAGAAATCGAATTGTCTATTGCCAAACAATGCAAGCTGCAGATTGGTTTTTTAATGGATATTTTGTTGATGAAGCTATTGTAAATGTGCTTCTTTTTTATGTGTGGTGTGGTGTTTGGCAGCCCGTACATGAATCTTACAAATGACATTTACTATAAGAGGTACAATAAATACAAGTTAACAAAGGAAAGTAAGAATCATTATCAATGTTGGGGCGGAGCCCTAGCTCAATTGGCTAAAGCATCCTGTTGTAGGAAAGAGGTCACGACGTTCAGTCCCCTCGGTATCGGAGGGCATGTCTTGTCAACGTCACCAGTCATGTGAAAAAAGTTTACCAAGCGCACTGCAGTTTATAGGGGGGGCTACCCAATTCCTGCTGTCTAAAAAAAGAATCATTATCAATGTTTATGAAGGTAGCTCGAAGATCTCCTTGATAAGTGCACAAATAAGAAAGGTTGATTATTGTTGGCAACATTTATTCCTTTCTTTTGTTTCAGAAATCAGGTGCTCAAAATTGTTGATATGACAGCTCAACTCCATCTTAATCTTTGAACCTATCAGCTGACTCGATATTCTGAAAGACTGTAAATGTATGATAGCTTTTGGTTTTAACTATGTATTTAAAGCTATCATACATCTACTTAATGGACTGGGGAAAACTCATGCTAGCTTTCCTTAAAGACTCTTATATTTTCCCTATGTTTAATGGTTGATATGAGTGGTTGTTGAGGAGTTGACGTGGCTTGCAGAAAAGCCACCTTGAGGCACACAAGCATGATGGTTTTGTTCCCTAAACATCAATTATTGTAATAAACAAGCCAAGGTTCTTCACATTAATAGATTGTTTCTTCATCCACCATATCAAATCCAATCAAGGGCATGGAATAATGAGGCCAAAGGACAATGCCATGACCAATTGAACAAAGGAAGGTTCTAACGCTTTGGCTGAAGATCGCACAACAATTATTGAGAGGGAGGGGAGGAGGGCCGGGCGGGAGGTGAATCAGTAATTGAAAACTTTAAACCTCATAAACCATAAATGTCTGAAATCAGAACATTATAAGCAACATAAAACCAAATGAATAAGTTGAACACCACAATTATGTGGAAAACCCTTTCAGGTAAAAAACCACGGCAAAATACTGCTTTTATTTCTTCAAAGGGCACCAACCCTGTTACATAGGTGAGCACCAAACCACCGAGAGCACAAACTCTCACGAAGCACCAACTTCGATTTGTAGAGGCACCAACCTCGAACCAGCTGAAGCACCAACTTCAATATTGCTGAAGCACGAACTTCAGACTTCGAAAATAGATCTGCAAAACATTGATTTCTAGCAATGCCTTCACATGTACTGTGAGGCTCTCAACAGTATTCTAAAACCGAACATTCAACTTCTGTAGCAAATAACCCCTTGAATCAAAACACTACAACTCTGGTATTTTTCTCAAATGTTAATCTCCAAGCGTATAACCTCTTCAAAACAATCAAAGCTTTCAATCTCTCCTTTTTCTTCTATATATGTCTGAATTCAAGCTGCCTTCATATACATATACTGCACTCACTTTCACACACACCACTCATTTTCAAAGCCCTATTTTTTTTAAAGTCCCAGCCATTCATTATAAAGCTAATACAACCAACAACCTTCCTTCACCAAAACTTGTTCATAATGATACCAAAAATAGACCGTAAAAATTGATTGTAATATCTCTGGTTTAGCCCGTTCTTCAAAGCACACAAGAAGCAATGCCATTCTTTATTACACACACAGCAGCCCAAGCCAAAGATAGAGCCTTCAAAAACCGTCGAAATCAAAGAGTATCACATCTTGAAGAAGCCGACAAATACAAGCTATTTCTGTCGAGAGGAGAAAGAGTATAATCTAAAATCATGAATGTTGAAAACGTTTTTCATTCCAAGTCCCATTCAACATGAATACAACCTATCAAAAACATTTGTGAAAACATTTTTAACCTTCACAAAGTCGTACACTAGAAACTGTCGAGCATTAATTTCTGAAGGAGCCATTTTTTTTTTTTTAAAAGCCTTTAATACTTATTAGCCGCCTCAGGTAATAGAATCAATTCTCTTAAAAAAACCTCCAAATACAAACCGCCCCAATACTTATGAAATCGACACAAAATGACAAAATATGTCAGAAACGCCTCCAAAAAAAACATTAGCTGCCTCATGTAATCGCGTCAGAAATATTTCAACTGTTGCCGCTTGGAATAAATAAGCTCCTATAATAGGAGAGACCCAATATCAATCCAAAACCGACACTGCCAGAAAATAAAGCTTAGTCGAGCAAGGAAATAATATTAAAGCCATCATATGTAAAGAAATCGAATCACCTAGGAAATTAACCAGAATCCATGCCAAAGAAGCCAGGTTGTAACTCATGACAAAAGAATGAAGGCACACTAATAAACTTAGGCTCACGTCTTCATTTTGTCAATTCTCAAGGCTCGGTCAAACCAAAAATGAATAATCAGAGCATTTTTTTTTAACTGATATCTTCCCAGGCCGCCAGCAACAAGATGAATCTTTTTTTTTAAGGAGCAATCCAATTCAGAAATATCTGAAGCAGTCACTTTATTATATCTAAAATATTGAAACTCTACGTATGTCGTTGATGTTCATCATCAGACAGACATGAAGTATTTTACATGCTCCACAACTTCAATTAATATCTGCTTAAAAGAAATATGGTCGGTTACTTCCAGTAAAAGACGAAAATAAAAACCAACACCCTTAATAAGAATTGCCCAATTTAGCCAACTCCAAGGATTTTAAAGGTTGTGAAAATAAATGCCATCCTTAAAAGAAACCGAGCCACATCAAAAAAGATTGGACTTGGACTTTTCAATAGTTGACACTGTGCTGACTTGGCAGTAAGAAGCTCCACATGGCATAAGATTTGACAAGAAAGCAAGCAAACACCTGAAGGAGACAACCAACCAGCAGAAGTAAACACCCAAGTAGCTCAAATAGGTAGGCAACCTGGTCAAGCAGCTCAAGCAGCTCAAGCAACTCAAGCAGCTCAAGTTGAAATATAATGAATAATCAGCAGCAATAAAACTCAATATTACTTTGAGTAATCCTCCATCAATCTAAACTGGTTTGACATCAATGACTAAAAACTTCAACATTGGCAGCTTCCAAGTAGATAGATTTTTGTTGAGCTGTTTTGCGAAACATGGTTGATGACTGTCATTGAGACTATGTGGTCAACAATTTTGGAGTAGAGACAATTTTAATCTTACATACTAAATACAAATAAAACATAAAGTATATCCTAAAGTCAAAACGACTTTATTAAAGCCTATGAATAATAACAAATTGACCATTACTAAATAATGATTATTTCAACACCCTTAATGGTCAATCTACTAATTGCACCAAGCTTATCACAAAATTTTACAAAATTTGTCAACGCCGAAAGATTTGGTAAGAATGTCTACAATTTGATCCTTTGCTGGACAATTCTGCAGTGCATTTGCACAGGTTTGGTATGCTTGTGGAAGACTAGATTCTCGGTAATTTTGACCACTCCTTGATTGTCACAAAACATGATTGTAGGCATTGTCTTTGGCGTCTTCATATATGAAAGCATCCTTCTGAGCCAAACATCTCACACACTTCTTTCACTAATCCTCAATATTCTGCTTCAGTCGAGGAAACCCTTGGGTTTGAAGGATTGGACAAAAACCCAAATCCTTCTATAGGCGAATTCAATTCAGGATTCGCATTTGACCATCAATGAATGGTTGATCCAAACGAATAAATTTGTGAAGTCTCGTATCAAGACAAATTTCAAAGGAGTTGCAGAGATATGGTAAAAATGAATTGATATATTTTATTTGGTAGCTGGAGATAGAGTTGTACTTGTACCATTTCAGAAATTCAGAGTGATTACAAACTGGAGGTTTCAAATAAAATATTATTATTGACATCAGCGCTTGAATTCTCATACCATTATTCAAGTAATATATATAAGTTGGTGGTATCGTGGATTTTGGGGAGTTTGAGACTGAATCATACTTCCTTATGAGAATCGCACCCTTCATAAATGATGTTGTGCATTCTCTAGTGAAACGTACCTGCTTGAGGAGGGTGTCGTACTTAGTATGGAGTGTATGAAGGCTGATGTGGAGAAGAAGACTGATTAAGGAAGAAGCACTAGCATATATGATACCATTCGTTGCTCATAGACTGCTGTCCCATATCTGCCAAGGAGTTTGTACACTTCCTTCCAACCGTACCTTCGTACTTCTACATAAGGAAATAAATGTATGAAGGGGTCTTTGGAACAAAAGAAATTTTGTCTTATATTTCCAGGTCAGCTCTATGATGTGTGTCTGCTATAATGCTGGTAAATATTGAATATTGATAAAAATTAAAATACTTTCAGTTGTACATTAATTGTTGGAATAAGTGCATAAGCTACAATAATATAATATATTCTATCCATTATTCTGTAATTTGAATTTGTGGGAGATTTATTTTGTGAATGCATTGCATAAACATTTATCATATTCTGGAAACAACTGTAAACGAGTTCTGAGCAGCTAAATGAAAACTGTTTGACAAAATGCCTATCCACATCATTGGTTGAAACTAAAAAATTATTGCATACAAAATTTGGTGGGCATATTACATTTTTGTAGGAGTGATACAAGAAAAGCTTAGAACATTTGAAACCCTAACCTTCAAATTTTTTGCATAAATTTCATTATTTAGCATAAGAGAGACTTTGCATGGACATATGGCCAAGCCATCCATAATAGAAACAAAATCAAATGCAATGGAGGCATTTATCGCTTCAAATATCATTTGGCTATAGTGTCAAACCATGATGTGAAGCCTTGCCAATAGTGCCCTCTAGATGTCACCCATTAGGTCTTGAGGACTTGAGTCCTATTCAAAAAATAAAGCAAAGATGGCAAGGATAAGCATCCCAGTTGGGTTGACTTCTAAGGCGTCAAACATTTTAACGAGGTGGAGTGACCACAATAGCCTATGACAAACACAAGCTATTTTGCATCTTTTTTCCTTGCAACAAGCAAATCTAACATGGGAAGGAACCATTAATGTGTTGAGCACAACGATCTTTAAATAGCTCGTGGAGGAAAAAGATTATTCATGAGTGGACCAAAAAGGCCATTGCTAATTTTTGGTATTATTCTAGCATGTTGCTCAACTTTGCTAGCATCCTGGGTTCAATGCCCCCCTCCTATGAGACTTTGAAATTGAACATGTTGAGTGATACTATTTAGGATTTGAGCAATGTCCATGCAAATCACCACATTAAGTGGGCTAAGACAAGTTGTGTGATTATGCTAGAAGGATGGGTGGATTGTTGAAAATGTACACTTGGAAATTTCCTTGTTGCATCCAAGGTTTGCATAATGTTCCACAAATCAGCAGATGCATTAGATAAGAGTAAAACCAATGTAGTCACTATGCATTATATTTGATAAGATGGTAGTTCAAGTGAGACCAAAACATGCAGTTCCATTTATTACAAATAATGTTGATGCTTGTGTTGCTACTAGGAGACTTCTAATGGAAAAGTATATCACTATGCTTTGAAATCAAAGACGGGCTCATTGGTTTGATTCAACCTTCGATGACATTGGCAAGCCACCATAGGTTGAATCTATATTGAATAAAGCCAAACCGTCATCAAATTCATCAATAATCACATGACGCTATTATATCTAATGCACAACATCAAGAATGTCAAGGAACTCTCTAGGCAAGAGGTGACAAGATTTGCTACACACATCCTTGCATTGTAGTCTATGTGTGCCTAGAAGATAAATTTGAAACAACTATTCATTTAAAATGAGTCAGTAGTGTTCGGCTTGGAAAATATGCATGGCAATATTGTGGCAAAGTGTATTTTTGTGTGCAAGTTTTATGCAAAGGAATAAGAGATTGTGTTATTTTCAGAGCCTTTAGTTGAAATTTTGTGGCTAGTTGATGGTGAGAAATCCCTAACATTCTACTTGAGGCCATGGATAGAGCCAAGTGTTAGTTTTATGATCAGATTTAATGCACAGAAAATTAATTCAAAATCAGACACAATAACACAACAGATACCCTGGGAAAACCCTCCTCTTGAGGGAGAAAAACCCAGCAACAAATATAACTCTTATTTATATGAGCAATGGCAACAAGTATCTTTACAATGAGGCCACACACAAGGCCAATAAACAGCACCAGCAATGGCTGTAACACACACTAATAATCTTCCCTTCAATCTGCACTTGAATAGACTCACAATCTGCTCCTATATGAATTCGCACTACTCTTCTTGAAGGACTCGCACTTAATGGAGAAGGAGATCAAACTTTGCTTGATTCACAAATGAGAGAAAGTGACCTTCTATATATACATGCTGCTTAGAGGGGTCCAACCTTTTCAAGGACAAGGTCGGCCACCATAAAAATAATTACAAATAATAAATAATAATTACAAAGGGGGTCGGCCATCTTAGAGATATGTTGCCATTAAATAATCACAAATAATTAAGGAAGTATGAAGCCCGAAGCTGCAATAACATCAACACTCCCGCTTAGCTAGGGAGGAATACTTCCTGCTGCACAAGACACATCACCTCATCGTGATGCAATCACAATGGCTACAACCATATGTGGAAAAGAAACAATATCACCTCATCATGATATCGGATATCACCTCATCATGATACCAACCATAATGGCTACAACCATGTATGGAAAAGAAACGATATCACCTCATTGTGATATCAACCATAATGGCTACAACCATGTATGGAAAAGAAACGATATCACCTCATTGTGATATCAACCATAATGGCTACAACCATGTATGGTATGTATAAGTGTTCATCATTTGCGTGATGTTGTCACCTCAACATGAATTTCACCATGGCTCTCCCAGAGGGTGTAAACACAAGTACAAGAGGAATCATCACGGACTCTCTCACGTGATGTTGTCATGGAGTCACACACATGACATCCACCATGGCTCTCCCAGAGGATGGAATCAAGGGATTTCACCTTGAACTTCTCTTATAGAGAAGAACTCATTAATCAAGGGATTTCACCTCGAACTTCTCTCACAGAGAACTCATTAATGAGGATCACTGATACTGAGACTCCTTCTCAGCTAAGGTTGTATTCTCCACCATACCAAGCTTATCTCGAAAGTACACAAACTTTATCATGGAGAGAGGCTTGGTGAGAATGTCTGTCGTCTGCTCATCAATGTTGATATACCTTAACTGTATAGCTTTCCTCAATACCATATCTCTGATGTAATGGTATTTGATCTCAACATGCTTGGTTATGCTTGGTTATGTCACAATGAATGATAGTAGGCTCCATTGATTGTCCAAACAATCCTGCAAGGAGCTTACGAAGCCACACTGCTTCCCGAGCTGCCACACAAGCTGCAATATACTCTGCCTCTGCTGTACTCAATGCTACAGATGACTGTTTCCTACTGCACCAGGAAATCATAGCAAATCCCAAATTGAAGCAACATCTAGAGGTGCTCTTCCGATCAGTAACATTCCCTGCCTAATCAAAGTCAGTATAGCCATGCAACTCGAGATCCACACCTACAGAATATCTCAACCCATATCCAACTGTCCCACACAAGTATCTCAGGATATGCTTCGCTAGAACTAGAAGTATTTGCCTTGGTTCACACATGAACTTGACAAAATGCACTTACTGCAATCTAGTCTAGTATAGATACATCAACGATCCAATCAACTAACTATACATAGTAGGATCCACCAAATCTGAACTAGCTACAGCCTCCTTAAGCTTCTGAAAATTGGTTTCCATAAATCAACATAAAGAACCAAGATCAACTAGATTACCATCTTCTTCAAGTTCAGTAGGCTCCCTTTGAATCTTCACGCACTTGCATCAACCTTCTGACCTCTTCATCCAAGATTGCCTCCAACACTTGCCTCAGTGCACACCTCTAGTATAGTAGAGAGTTCAGGGTAGACCTCCTTGACCTCATAGTAGATTACTCTATTCTGAATAAGTTTTCAGAGCTACCAATATCAAATCCAGATGACTGTCTTGTGCAATTATAATCTCAGCAGTTGAAGAGGTCTTTCAAGGATTTAACACTTGGCCTTGCAACACTGCAACCTTCACTTCTTCTCAGTGAGTCACAGAACTCCCTCGTGATCCCTACTTCAGAGATTGCAAAGAAGACTTTTGGAAGTGAACTCCCTCTAGCCACCAACTCAATCTCATGGTTGCAAGTTGTAACTTCACGCTTGATCATTTCTTTGGTCGGCATGACTTCCTCACAGGATGCCTCAAGCTTTTCATCACTAAGAAATCTCTCATCACCTTCTTGCTCCTAGAAATGTCCTCAAAGCATTTTAGAGAAAGATTACTAACAGTTTATAATTATCCAAAGAAATATCAAGGCTAGAATCATACAAGGTTTACTATCTCAGGTTATAACATAAATACATAATAATTTATGAGCAATATTAAAACATAAATGAATCAACCTATAAGAGAAATATATCAAAAGATCAGAATGAAGGGATAAAGAAACTTATCTTTATTTAATTTTGATATAACTCTTTCTTCCATCTTTTACTCCTCTCGAGAGTGCCAAACTCAGCACAACAAAAAAACAATTTGCACAACTACAAATTTCTTGAATGCAATATGCAGTTAGCATGTAGAACCAACTCTCTCCAAGAGTTCAAGGCTCTATCATAGTTCATGCATTAGAGAATGATACCATCGAAATTACAATTCTCTTTTTATTTCAAAGTCACACTCAAAAATCTTCACAACCAGCATGGAATAAATGAAATCTTCAAAAAATCTTATGCTAGTGAACACAATTCAAGAGAAACCACTATCTCTCTTTACTAATTAGATCCTAATAAATGATATAACTCAGCAAACAAAGAATAATTATCTCTTTAAATATTTTGATGGATGCAAATACTGGACGCAGTAAGATACGTTGCTCTTGCGCACAGATCAGCACACAACCTTCACGGCTTGAACACAGGCCCATGACTTAGAATAGAAATTCCCTAGAATCCTTTTGAGAAGAGATCTCATCCACATCCGCAAATGAAGCATGTTGATTAGGCCTAGTTGGGCAATCCTTTGCATAGTGACCAAACTTGTCACAACGAAAACATTGGACTTTGGAGAGGTCCCACTTCTTCTTGAATGTAGAAGCACCATCTAACCCTTTATCTCTATTCCTCTTGAAGTATCCTTTCTTTCCTCCTTTTCCTTTCTTCTCCAAGAATTGAGCGGAAAGAACATGAATGTCTTCATTTGTAGAGCTTTGACCAATACCTCTCGCAGCCAACCTAGACTCTTCTTGAATACAATCTGCCCTCAAACGATCAAACTTGGGAAGTTTTGATCTTGCACTGATTCCTTGAATGTAAGACTCCCAAGATGAAGGAAGACCACTAAAGGCAAGCATGGCCAAATCCTTGACATCAACAAAATGACCAATAGAAGAGAGTTGATCTCTCAATTCAGAAATCTTCATCCAGTAAGCGATGACAAATTCTCCTTCCGCCATCTTCACATGATGAAGTTTTTGCTTCAATACAAGTGCACGGCTTGTGTTGTTGATCTCATACATCTCCTCCAAAGACTTAAACATCTCCCTTGCCGTCTTCATCTTAGAGATGATGGGAACAATACGATCCTTCACAGAATCAACTAACATCTTCTTTGCCTTAGTATCTTTCTTCTTCCATTGAATCTTCTCTTCCTCATCAGCAGGTTCGAAAACTTTGCTCTCCACGAACTCAGCCAATTCACTTTCTTCCAAGGTGAGCATAATTCTGAATCTCCAAGATGTCAAATTAGATGCTCCCTCAAGTCTATCCTTGATCTTGAGACTGTTCACCATCTTGACGAAGAGATAGAAGTGAACAAAGATGAGAATAAGAAAAAAGAGTATCATTGTAAGACTAAATCTAATCAAGATCTTCTTCAAACCCGCTCTGATACCATGTTAGTTTTATGATCACATTTAATGCACAGAAAATTAATTCAAAATCAAACACAATAACACAGCAGATACCCTGGGAAAACCCTCCTCTTGAGGGAGAAAAACCCAGCAACAAATATAACTCTTATATATATGAGCAATGGCAACAAGTATCTTTACAATGAGGCCACACACAAGGCCAATAAACAGCACCAGCAATGGATGTAGCACATACTAATAGTCTTCCCTTCAATCTGCACTTGAATAGACTCACAATCTGCTCCTATATGAATTCGAACTACTCTTCTTGAAGACCTCACACTTAATGGAGAAGGGGATCGAACTTTGCTTGATTCACAAATGAGAGAAAGTGACCACCTATATATACATGCTGCTTAGAGGGGTCGCACCTTTTCAAGGACAAGGTCGGCCACCATAAAAATAATTACAAAGGAGGTCAGCCATCTTAGAGATATGTTGCCATTAAATAATCACAAATAATTAAGGAAGTATGAAGCCCGAAGCTGCAATAACATCAACACCAAGAAGGCTACTATGACAAGTATGGACCATGAGAGGAATAGATACATTCCAATATGTTAGATCATTGGTGAGAAATGAGATCAACACATGCGATGCGCCCTCAGTGCCATGGGATACTTCTTGAATTCAACATTGTATTATAATGACTCCTTTAATCTTGTTGAAATGACAAAGGACCTTCAAATGCATCAAGAGCTTTTTCCCTAAATCACAAGATTTGTAGGCAGCAACCAAAGAGTTCCCCTCATACCAGCAAGGAAAGGGATTTTTTTCCACTATTTGTGTCATAGAAGGCAAGAATACTTCGAAATCAAATATTTGCAATCAATTTTTCCCTTATCACTCTTAAAGATTAAAATTTTCCTTGGAAATTTTAATACATTATAATAATAGAATATTGATAACTTTTGATTTTTAAAACCAAATGGTGGGATTTTTTGGCAAACATGCCAAAGATGTACGATAGATGTCACGATGTATTTTGAGCTAGTCGTACTTCATCTACTTGTGAGCATTCTTGGAGTGTGTTTGAACACATACACTCAATGAAACACAATTGTTTGACTTGCAACAGATGAATGATTTGGTTTCTGTCCTGCACAACCTTCAACTTCAGTTCAAAAAACTTCAAGACAAGGAACACTTAAATTTTTATTCTAAATTATTTTTTTTTCTTGCAATTTGCAATTATAATACTTAATCTCCATCTATAATAAACTAGTGCAATCAATTTGATTATATCAAGGACCATTGAGAACAATCAATCAATTGACCTTTGACAAGATCAATCTAAATTCAAAATGGAGGTGCCAGTTTTTGATGAGGACCTTGATATCTTGAGGGAGTTTGAGGTATTTGATGAAGATCAGATGAATCGATTGAAGAGAGGCATGGATGTTGAAACTTGATCATCACAACCTACAACACCCTGTTGGATTGTACTTCCTAGCAGCCAGTCTCATTGGCTCCCTCCACTTTTTGTTACTTTGTACTATGTAGGTATTGATTTTCAGGTTCAAACTTTGAAGTCAAATTATGTAGTAATGTACTATGAGTATTCACTATAATCCACAATCTCAAAACTAATGAAAAAATCCATATTCCAAAATTCATGGTGTGCACTTTCATTTCCTTTCACTCTTTCTCTCTCTATACAATTAATTTGGCTTCAAATGAAAAAAGAGAAGGTTTTTCTCTTTTATTTTTTCTTTTGGTTTCCATTTTTTTTCCTAATTAATGAAAAAAATCATGTCTTTTGATTTGCTTAGTTATTCCCTACAAATATTTTTTTCTATTATGGAATAAATTGTTTAAGTTTCTCTTTACAAATTGGATTTGAGTATGGGGATATAGCTGCTCAGAAGTAGGTAGACTGAAAATATCTTTAGGGCAGTCAGGAGGAAGCTATGCCTTCTTAGAGTGACTGCTTTGAGACTCACTCAGCCCTTGGAGCATAAGGAAAGATTTACACAAAATCTGGAATGGATGAAGACTGTAAATGTGGAAGGAGATAGGAAGCAGAGCATGGGGGTACTAACAATCATCCAATGAAAAAATTTATTAATAACCTTCGGTTACTATCATAACAGAGTTTGTATCACGACAAACTGAAAATTTTCAATGTGTTGATCTTTACAGTGTACCCAATTTCCTCTTTCAAAGACCAGTTCATAAAATAAAATTTTATTCCATTAGCTCTGAAGTTAATGCCAATGAAATGAAAAAAATCATCCAAAGTAACAAAACAAAAGTTCAATAGAAAACTAATCAACTCAGCTTAAAGAAAAAACAATTATGAAGCTTTTTTCATTTAGCACACAAACCTTCCGCCATGGGCCAGATCCTGTTCTTGTCTGAGATGCGGGTTCAATCTATTGTACAAGAAAGAAAGGCAACTTAGTTAAAACATTACCAAATTATTGCAGTATCAAAGTAATGTTCAACTAATGAGAATAAATTAACCAAATGTGTTTTATATAGTGGAGTTTATAGCAGTTTACAAGCAAGTAAATTAAAAAAAATGTTAAAACTTGGAAATAAGGAGCTTCAAAGTGCTACTAGCAATAAGACTATAAAAAACTAAAAGTAATAATTTGAACATGATATTCTGGTCAGTTTATTTCTTAGCTAAGTGTATAAAATTAAATTTGTTCATCATGAAGTCTACAAATAGACATTAGCCTAAAGTAGAAATGACCTTAAAAAGGGTATATTTTTTACTTGCCTTTTCAAGTGTTTTAATTATAGTAAACAACTCGCCACAAGCAGAGAACATATTAATCAAGTGGTTACATTTCTTGCCACTGATGCAGCTTCAAAACCTCCAAGACACACATTTTTTTACAAATGAAGGAGGAGGAACAAATGAATTGATGTTATTTTTATGGTTTTAGTGCTTTCACAATGTATAAGCATGTTTTCTATGTTTAATAATTACTTTTAGAATCATTGTTGTGCAAGAAATACTTGAAGCCATTTCTTAGGCTAAAAAAACATGTTTCTAGAGGAACAAGATACATTCTTGTGAAAAGTCACCAAAATAGCAGGCTGTTTTGGTCACCCTGAAATTGGGTAATGGTAATTCAAAATGTTGTTGTTTTCTCTTTTTTCATGTCCCATTTCTAGTCCATTTTTCTCTCAAGTAGGAGCCCATGGTTGTCCAGAACTATTCCAGTCACATGCTCAAGTGAGTAGACAAGTAGTAATCATATACTTTACGATATTAAATTATATATCTTAGAGGTAAGAAAAATAAACTTCCTATATTGCTTTCCAGAGCTTGTATTTCTCCAACATGTACTTATGTAAAAATGTCTTTCCAAAGCTTATATATATGCCGAAGGCATGTCCTATTTGTGAATAGCCGGCTGACTTTGTCCATCCACGGTGCACACTGCTCGAGAGGGGATGCAAGACGGTTGAACCGTCCATAGCCGTCGATCATTTTCGTCAGTTTTCCCAATTACCATTTTTTCGTAGGAAGAGTCTCAATTATCTTGTTTTATTTCGCGTTCAGCTTTTTTACATGCTTTATTTCACTTGCAGTTTTTTGCTCATTAAAAAGGCCAGTTGAAAACGTAATGGAATACCTCACGAAAACAAGCCAGCATCAAAATACCGATGATCGAGAATTAAATTTATTTAATGTACTAGTCATGCCTTATATCCATATTAATGATCTTTGTTTTGATAAGCAACCCACTCATCGTATAGGGGTTAATTACGAGGAATAGTAGCATTGGGTAGTTGTTTAATATTTACGGAGAAGGTTAGAATTAAAATTATATATTATTAATATATTTATTATAAATTATTATAATATTTAATATTTTAAAATTAATTATATTATATTATAATTTTATCATTAACAATCATAATATAATTAATATATTAATAATTATAATATAATACGAGGTGAAAAAGAAGAAAACACCATCATCAAAACAAATGCATTCAATGGCCATATGATCCTCTAAGAAAGTTATAAATCTGTAGATTAATTGTTTTCTTTTTGGAAAGCTCTGTGTTGCCTCTATGTTGCACCCCTTGTGGCAAGGGTGTGCATTTAATAGTTTCTTTTTTTGTTCTTATATTATGGGAGCTGCCCCCATGGCAGTGCTCACCTTAAAAAAGATAATAATTATAATAAAATAGTTATTAATACTATTTTTAATTGCTAACAGTTATAGTATTAATATTATATATATTAATAATAACATAATATCTTTTTTATAGTTATATATTATTGATTGTTATACTAGCATATATATTTTTTTAATAATATATATAAAAAAAGTAAGCCTTTATTTTTTAAATCAAATTATCACAACAAAAATATTTGAAGCAAGCTTTACTAGAATGGTGAATATTTTTTTTTCCATTAAAGCAGTCATAATAGTAGGAAGACCCTAAATGGTA
Organism: Sequoia sempervirens; assembly: GCA_007258455.2. NCBI lineage: Eukaryota > Viridiplantae > Streptophyta > Pinopsida > Cupressales > Cupressaceae > Sequoia > Sequoia sempervirens. The sequence continues at coordinate 50,088 of VDFB02349579.1, read as the reverse complement.
GTTGTTATTTATTTAAATTTTTAATTAAACTTGTATATATTATATGTATATCGCTAATAAGATTCAATTATGGATATGATATAATACAATATACTAATATAAACAAAATAAAATATATTATATATTAATTTATTTATTTTGATACTACAGGGGTGTCCACGCGACCCAGCCCAGCAGCCCAACAGCCCTTACCTTAGGAACCTGAGGCGAGCTAGGGCGAGACTCGTCCCCTATGGGTGAGATCCCCTGCCTCCAAAAGTCCCACCTCTTAAACCCAAAAGCGGAGTCGAACCCAAAACTAATGGGGAGCAAACCCACTGCCCAAGCCAACTCTACTACCTGTTCGGGCTAATAATATAATAAATATTACTATAATATAGTATAATATAAAAAAATAGTATACTACTCAATTAATAATATAATATAATATAAATATCATTTAATAAATATTAATATAAATATAATATAATATTCAAATAATATACTATGATATAAAAATAATAATATAATATAAAATATTATAATAATATAATACAAATATACTATAATATTTATAATTTAGTAACAATACTATAATAATAAAAATAATATAAAATATTATAATAATATAATACAAATATACTATAATATTTATAATTTAGTAACAATACTATAATAATAAAAATAACATAATAATATTAATATAATATAACATAGTAATAATACTATAATATAATAATTTAATGTTATTAATATAATAATAAGAATAATAAATCAATAAAAAAATATTACTAGTAATATAATAATAGTAGTAAAATAATATAATAATTTTAGAATAATATAAATAATATTACTAATATTTTATTATTAGTAATATAATATTTAGGATACTAATATTTTACTAATTATAATATTTTAAAAAATAATATTACTAATAATATATTAGTGCAAATAATTTAATAATAAGAATAATCTAATATTGCCTGTTAAGGGGCATGGTTGGGTTAATCTAGCTTCTAAGGGACCAATGGTGGTCAGTTGGGAAAAACCAACGGAGGGATGGTGGAAAATAAATTTTGACGGGGCTTCTAAAGGGAACCTTGGACCATCAGGGGCAGGCTTCATCATTCGTGATTGGAAAGGGAATGTTTTGGCTTTGGGAGCGAAGAAGCTGGAAGAAGGAACCAATAATTTAGCGGAAGCTTCAGCAACACTAAAGGCCATCAGATTTGGCAAAAAATTGGGGGCATCGAAAATTCACTTGGAGGGGGATTCTCTCATAATTATCCAAGCAGTGATGAAGAGGAGTATTGATGCTTGGCATCTGCAGAGTATAATTGGTAGAATTAAAGAGGAGTTGGAATCCCTTGACAACTTTGTTATTAGTCATGTAAGGAGATCTGGTAATACAGAAGCAAACATCCTTTCTAAATGGGCGCTAACATTTGAAGAAGTTAGTGAGACAAGGATTGAAGACTTAAGACAATTGGATTTAGAAGAGGAAGATTTAAGTGAGGTGGTATGTATACAGAATTTAATGTGATGGAAGTAATGAGTATTTGCAAATTATGAAGCAACTGAAAGAATGTTGCGGAGTTGGGTGGCGATGCTGAACATACGTTCAGCATTAATGGCCAAGTGGGGAGATTTAATTTTTATTAACTCTCTAAGTCCTTTTTCTCGATGCTTCCTCTGAACTCTGCGGTGGAAAACGAGCTCTCAAACGGCTCATAGTTGGTTTGGTTCTGGAGTTTGCAAGTTTGCGATGGAGGCTAACTTTCGCTCTTGACAAAAAGACAACTCTACCCATTTCATGGCGAAGCATCAGAACGGAGGCTGAAAGGAATGTTTCTTTTTAATGATGAGAGATTGGTGCAGTTAGTGCAGTTGATACTGGGAAAGGGGTTCAGGGACCTTAAACACAGATATCGCACAAATATGGACGTCTATTCTCTAATAATGGCATGGGGATTAGATTTGGGGGAGCCGATTGAAGTGGTGAAAGGAGTGATGGAAGCACTAGTGCACAGAGATTTCTTAGAGGGAATGGACACAATCTTGGAGTGGGCCATTCCGGGTGAAGGACTGGACATACGGGAGGGGATTGAAAATGCAGAGAGTAATGAGGATGAGAAGTGTATTCCACTCGTGAGGTGGCCAGAAGGAAGTCTCAAAGCCCACTGGCGAGAGGAGGTTGAACGTGGTTGGAAAGCTCTCAAGTTGTTTGTTGAATTGATGGAGGTCGAGGCGGTAATCGCTCAAGCCCAAGCAAAAGCAGAGCGTCTAGAGAGGAAGGTGTTGTGCCCTCGAAAGAGGAGGATGACGAACAAGATAGAAGGAGGAGCAGACCCGGGTAGCTCAATCAGAGCTTCTTAGTTTTTTAATTTTTTGTAATGAACTCTCGATTTTTTGTGTTTCTTTTTTGTTAAAACTTTGGGGTAAGCCCTATGTGGAATGGTGGGAAAGTTGGTGTCTGTTTGCAGGGTCGGTGGTAGTTACAAGTAAATACTATACATGCAAATTTGTTATCTTTTTTGAACTTGTTGTAGATGATCAAGGTTTTTAGAAGAAAGGTGTTTTAGGTTAATGCTAAATTCTGAGAAAATGGTGCTTGTGTAGATGGAATTTTGGAGTAGGTGGTCTTTCATGAAAAACAAGAAGATGATGTATTCGGACTTTATTTTATTCATAAAATAAACTATTATTACCGATCAAAAAAAAAAAGAATAATCTAATATTATAATAATTAGAATACTATAATAGTAATATCAAAATAATAATATAATATTATAAATACTATAATAATTTTAATATTAATAATAATATATTAATAAAACTATAATAATATAATATAATAATAATGTAACATAATCCAAATTGATATATTAATAAAAAAAAACACTAAATACATAAAAATTAAACTATTAAGTTAATAATATTATTATATAATAAAAATATAATAAGGATAATCATAATGGTAATAATAATAATACTAATAATAATAAAAACAATAATAATATAATATATAAACAAAATCATTTTCAAAATGGCCTATCAATTGACCTCCTGTATTACACAAATGTATGAAAAACATCAATTTATTTCCTAATTGACTTTCCACAACTCTTCGGCATACCCATTGCACACCAAGGTGTGATTGCTAGTTATAATTGATGTGAAGAACCCAACTGGCTCCAACTCAACCACTGATGTTTAAACTGACTTGTTTTGTGTTTTTGAAGGTTTTGATGAATTTTAAACAAGAAATATAGAAGTGCGCCAAGCATAAAATGGTGCTAAAACTTAAATCAAAGCAATAAAATGGAAATTGCCATTGTATTAAGTACTAAGCAGCTGCTACAGATAGATTGCAAACAATAGACATACTTGGAAACCTCCAAATTAATTAAATAAAGCACATCTGTACATGCCAATCAAGAAATGTTGAATCTGGTGAAAAGCAACACCCACCTCCGGATTTGGATTTCTCCCACTCAGAAACTGTATCAAAGGCTATGAGAAACCAAGGCATCCAAGATGGTGATAAGAAAAGGCCCAAAAGAAAGACGTTTTTCCCAACTGCTTCACACGCCTATGCTAGAATGATACACGCCTTCCAAGGAGAAGTACGGCCCTCTAAAGAAATGGTACAACCTCTTATTTGATGCAAACTAGTGAGGAAAGATGGCGTCCAAATGGTCAAGCCCTTTCCCTTATTGCAAATGGATAAAATACTGAACATAAATCTCTGATGAAGCTCAAATAGACTTCTGAATTGAAGCCCTCACTATAGCAAAGATTCAGCTAGTCTTTCATAGCTTCAAGTCTGCAAATCACTGAGGATTTCTCGTTCTCCAATGGTAGTAAATCACTGTAACCCTTGTCTCAGACAAATGCACAGAGAAGTCAAAAGAAGCAATGTCAAATAATCATCAATGAATGAATTTTATTTCTTTTTGATGCTTAATATATACTTCTCTCAATTAGGTTGATTTCCTCCATGAGATCATTTTAAATACATTTAAAATGTGATTAAATGTTTGATACCCCATTTAATTACTTTCTCAACTTGGGCGTACCATTTTAGCAAATATTATATCTCACTTTATTAATAATTTAAGTGGCTCACCTTTTTATAAAGTTAGAATATAACATTATACTATTCCTTTTTTTATTAATTAAATATACTTAACCACTTAAACATTAATATCTCCCTCAATATTTAGTATTTTGACGTGTCGTCTAAAGCTGGGGTCAACACTGTATAACCCCCATGTGTCCAAGTGCCCTGACTAAAAATAGCATCACTGCCATATTGACTTATTATAAATAGTAAATCCCTCAAACTAAGCCAAACACTGATCTGCAAAGGCCTAAAACTGAACCCAATACTGAACTGAAGCAATGGAGTGACAACAACCTCCATTAAATGCCACTGTGACCCTCTATCCAAACATATTAGCCTACAAGGGTCCAAGTAATAGGCTAACCCACCGAATGCTAATGCTCACGAAAATGTTAGCATTATAGTCCGCCCTCCCTGAAATTGCTTGTCCCCAAGCAATCACGACTACAAAGAAACTCCACTCCTCGAAAGGCCCAAAAGAAGAACTGTGAAATGTCCCACACATCTCTAACTAACTCCCGTAGCACCAGCATAAACACAATTGCGCAAGATATCCCCGGATCCCAAACCCAGAATGGAAGTCTGCCATGTCTGACACCCTTCAACTTCCTCTGCGCAAAACTAATCACAACTTCACCATGCTGAAAATGAAGTGTAAACCCATGGGACCCATCCAAACTGCAATAGTAACTCTGCCACCACCTGGATCCCAATATAATCTGCACACACATCCATTCATACTATGGAGATATGAACATCTGAAAGTGTCTATATCACAACAACTATCTTCATCCTCTGCTAGACTCCCATGGATGTGCTAACTCTGCAAGTAATTTCCCACAAATGACGGACTCGGGTACTCACAGCTACTGATTCCATCTACTGAAGATGGCGAATACCCATCCCAACGAGTGGTTCTCTACTACTCTCAACCAAAGTACTCAGCCCAATTGAGACTATTGCACCTATATCTGTGATAGATGTAACCACATCCTCACTACAACCCATGGATATAAGATTCTCACCAACTGCCACTGTATATAATTGTACTGTATCTACAACTGGTGGAGACTAAGCCAAACTCAACTCCACAATAAGCCCCTCCAACCATCATTGTGACTCCTGAAGGGCCAACTGGGCGCTCTGCAACAAGTCCATAGTCGCCTCAAGCTCATGAGTGAGCTCGTCTACCTCCTCCTCCTTCCCCTACAAGGCCTCATAACAAATTCCATCCCACCTGAGAAGGAAATCACGATCGGAAAGTAATAGCAAATAATTAATCTTCATTTTTCCAATCGCTTCACTAAGAGCATGGAACTTTGCAAGGGAAAGGCCACTATCACCGTGCTCATCTGGCATAGGAGTACTCCAACCAAAGGTAGCCAACATTTGACTCCCAATCATTGATTTATAAAGTGTTTGATTCACTTCTTGGGATTCATCTTCTTTGCTTAACTTGCAACCTGTAACCATGGGAGTACTCATAGGATTGCAATCTTCCATCCTAAACTTCTTTAACATTTCCTTCACATATTTGGCTTGGGAGACGAAAATTCCTTTGCTAGATTGTGAAATTTGTAGCCCAAGGAAGAAAGATAGTTCTCCCAACATTGACATCTCAAACTCCTTTTGCATGCATGAGGAAAATTCTTTGCAAATTTTGTCCTTGTCTCCACCAAAAATGATGTCATCTACATATACCACCACAATCAATAAATGCCCATCCTCTTCTTTGATGTATAGATTGCTGTCTACATCTCCTCTTTTGAAACCTTGCTCTTTGAGATACTTGTTAAGTCTAGAATACCAAGCTCTTGGGGCTTGTTTGAGCCCATAGAGAGCTTTATTCAACTTGCATACATAATCCTTGTCTTTTGATAGTAGGAAACCTTCAGGTTGTTCAATATAAACCTCCTCTTCTAGATCTCCATTGAGAAAAGTAGATTTGACGTCCATTTGATATACCTTAAATTTCTTGTGACTTGCATAGGCTAGAAACATTCTAATTGATTCAATCCTTGCAACCGGTGCAATTGTTTCTTCAAAGTCCACTCCTTCAACTTGAGCATAGCCTTTGCACACTAATCTTGCTTTGTTCCTTGTGACTTGACCATCTTCATTTAGCTTGTTCCTAAAGACCCATTTTGTGCCAATTACATTTTTATCTTTTGGTCTTGGGACAAGTTCCCAAGTTTCATTTTTCTCTATTTGATCCAACGCTTCATCCATTGCACCAATCCAACATTTGTCTTTGCTTGCTTCTTCAAAGGTTTTGGGCTCAACTTGGGATAGAAGTGTTACATGACAATCGTCATCATAATTTATCATTTTCCTTGTAGATCTACATCTATCTTGAAGGATCAATTCTTCAAGATGGTTCTTTTGCACAAACTTGGAAGGTTTCTTTGGTGTCTTCATGGGAGTCTTTTGTGAAGATTCTTCTTCTTTTGTCTCTTCCTCCTTTTCATCCTCTTTGGAGTTCTCATCTTTTTTGTCTTCATCACTCATGGTTTGAACATAATGATAACTTTGTCCAACTTCTTTGAATTGCTTTCCTTCAACTCTTACATTGGCACTTTCAACAATTTTGTGAGTTCTTTTATTATAGCATTTGTATGCCTTACATTTTGATGAGTAGCCAAGAAAGATTCCCTCTTCTGCTCTTGTGTCAAATTTTCTCAAATCTTCTTCATCCCTTCTAATGTAGCAAGTGCTTCCAAAGATCTTGAAATATTTGACAGTTGCTGGTCTCCTTTTCCAAAGTTCATAGGGTGTCTTATCATTGTTCACTCTTATTTGTGCACGATTCAAGATGTAAACTGCTGTATGAATTGCTCCCTTCCAAAAGGAATCTACTATCTTTGACTCATTTAGCATTGCTCTTGCCATTTCTTGAACCGTTCTATTCTTTCTTTCCACAACCCCATTTTGTTGAGGAGTTCTTGCTGCAGAAATTGTCTTTTAATTCCATGTTCTATGCAGAAATTTTCAAATTCATTTGATGAGAATTCACCTCCTCGATCTGATCTAAGACATTTTATCTTTGTATTTGCTTCATTTTCAACCAACTCTTTAAAAGCTTTGAATTTCTCAAAGGCTCTAGATTTTTCCTTTAAGAAAGTAACCCAAGTCATTCTTGAGAAGTCGTCAATCAGCAGCATAAAATATCTTTCTTCATTCATACTCTTGGTTTTGGCGGGCCCACAAAGATCTGTATGTACGAGTTCCAATGCCTTTGATGAAGAGTGCTCCTTAGACTTGAAACTTGACCTTGTTTGCTTTCCAAGTTGACACTCTTTACAAATGATATTAGAAGGTTTTGTTATTCTTGGCATATTTCTCACTGCATTTGATTTACTAACTTTGACAATATTATCAAAGTTGAGGTAGCCTAGCCTTTTATGCCACAACCAACTTTCATCCTCTTGTACCAAATTGCAACTTTCACAATTTATCTCCTTTAGAACATACAAATTGTGCTTTCTATCAACTTGTGCAATTAGTTTTCCATCTTTCTTGATTTCACATTTGTTAGAATGAAATGTAATATTATGCCCTTGATCACAAAGTTGGCTAACACTTAGTAGATTTTCTTTTAAGCCTTTAACATATAAAACATTTTATGTTTTTGTTCTACCATTATCTAGACTAAGTGTTCCTTTTCCTTTTATCTCTTTTCTTGTGTTATCACCAAATCTTACCGTTCCTTCATCAGTTGGTTCAAGGGAGATAAACTTGCTCTTATCACCTGTCATGTGCTTTGAGCACCCACTATCAATGTACCACCTATCCTTCTTACTTTCAGCATGTAAGGCTGTTTGAATGAACATGGATTTCTCCTTCTTCCTCCACACTTTGATAGGCATTTCTTTCTTTCTAATGGACTTGTCTTCTTTCTTTTTTTTGCTTTGGAGAATCATTAAAAACTCTCCTACAAGCTTGTGCCTTGTGCCCAAAATTATTACAATTGTAGCATAAGCTATTAAAGTCCATTAAGGGTGTGAAAGGATTATAATCTCTACTAATGTAGCTAGGAATATTCTTTGCTTTATTCTTACAATTTAAGGCCTTGTGGCCGAACTTGTTACATAGAAAACAATAGCCATTAAAAGCATAAAAAATGCCTAGTATTTAGTCTTCTTTTAGGATAGGCACTTATCCAATCTCCTTTGGCTTGCTTTGGAAGGTCTTGGTTTCTTCTTTGGAGTTTGTAACCTTCTTGGACTGTCTTTCAAAACTGCCCCCTATTTTGTCTTGAAAGAATTTAAGAGCCTTCATGAGCTCATTCAACTTGATGGAGTCTTCATCAACCTTTGTGTATTGTTCCTTAGCCTTTTCCAATTCCATCTTTAGCATAACTATTTCTTGCTTCAGTTTGTCACATTCCATCTGTTTTGAATTGAGTTTGATCTTCATTTATCCTTCATTTCTTTCAGCTTCCATGATTAGAGCCCTCAAGTCTTCAATAGTTTTGCTTGATTCCTCCAAGTCTTTTGTCATTTCTTTGATCTTCAATTTGTGTTTGGCAGCCTTCTTCTTTAATTCTTCATTTTTCTTGTATACATAGTGAAGTTCTTCCTCAAGATCCACTTCCTCTTCTTCATTGCAATCTTGGTCAACTTCCTCTTCTTCATCACAATCCTGATCAGCATCTTGTTCTTCATATTCAGCCATGAACAATATTTCTTCTTCACCATTGCTTGAGCAATCTTCACTTTGTTCTTCAGAGGTGCTGCTATCTTTCTTTGAATAGAAACTCTTTTTGTGTTTTTGAGACTTCTTCTTTGAATTGGATTTGAAATTCTTCTTTCCCTTTTTCTTGTTGATCTCTTTTTCTTCTTCACTAGAGTTGCTATCATCTTGAGGACATTTTGAGACATAATGTCCAATCTTCCCACAATTGAAGCATTTAAATGGGAATTTTCCTTTATATTTCCCTTTTCCTTTCTTAAGTTTTCCCATGAAGTAAGCTTCTGATTCATCACTTGATTTGTCACTTTGTTATTCATGCTTGCTCTTGCCCTTTTTGGATGCTTTGAATGAAACTTCCTTTTGTGGTGATCTTCCTTCAATCCTCATCTCATAGGCAGC